>JANTPZ010142416.1:0-23287 GCA_025593235.1 Vachellia pachyceras
CTTTGCTCCCTCTCTTGGCTTCTCAAATTCCGTCCAAAATGGTAAGGGAAGGGAGGAAAAATCTTGTTTAAGTTATCTCTTGCTAATGAATAAATGGTGAGGATTTAATCTTGAATTAATGAAACCAATCTAATGGTTGTAAACTTACCAACACCTCATACACATATCCTCCTCTCATTGGTTGATAAAAAGTGGTCATTATTACTTGTACTAATGGATAAAATCTGGTACTTAGTTCCTCTAACCAAACCGATTGCCATTTGGTTACTTCTATCGATTACACTTTTTACCGGTAAACGTAACTTTATCCCGGTAAATTTTTCTCTGCTTTTCTGGAGATGTTTTATTCTTCTTTTAATCTTCATATTTCCTTTACTAATATGGCGAAATATTTATCCAATATACCCCTGAAATTCGTCCAAAATTAACAGGGTAATTTTATCCTGTCGAAAATCTCTGAGAAACGTATTTCTGACGGGCAAATAACTTTTAGGGCATTAAAAATTTCTACAATTTTCACTGATACTCTAGCCCTTTTCCTTTCATCAAATTACCCTTCAGATTCTCTAGAATTAATTTTTGATTAAATTATATCTTCAGGATTTTCGAGCATTTTTCCCTCCATTCTGAGAATTCGCCTTCATCATATATTGGGCAATAATTTTATAAAATATTATAAAATTCACTTTATTTTTCTTTGACATGAAATCAACTGATTAAAGTCTCCTGATACCTCAAATAATTATTTTTGGCCATTAAATCTTCAAAATTCTATAAATAAAAATTTAGGCCGATTTTCAGCAATCTGTCAAATCTCTGTTAATCAGTGAGCTCTGCTCTATCTTTTGGGCATCTGTGACTTTTTCTGATATTTTGGTCAACTGTTTGACTTTTTTGACTTTAAATTTGACTTTGTCAAATGACCAAAATGCCCTTAAATTTATCTTAATTACCACAATGCCCTTACTTTGTTTAACTTTTCATAATTCCCATTTTGCCCTTGACTTTTTCGCCCTTGATCTTTTGTCTAATGACCTTTGGATCCTTCCCATGAGGTCACCCATCCTTACATTACTCCAGGGCGAGTAAAATTTTTTAATTTATTACATATGTAGTTTTTCTCCCTATTAAATCCTTTAGTCTAACTCTTATAGCAAAAGTAATTAGCTTCAGTGACTAACAATGCTACCGGAGTAAATTTTAAAAATCAAGTAATGCTAAAAGTGTGAAATTTAGTTGGGATAAAAAAAACATGCTCCCGTCTTGACTAACAAGAGCTTGCTTGACTAACACGAGCATGTTCCAATTTAAAAAGCTTCTTTGACTAATAAGAGCTTGCTTGACATGCTCCTGTGCCTATAGGGACAGACTCCAGTGGATCATGAGTTAGGTGCCCTGCCCTTGAATCGTGGGTGAGCCCAACCCCTTTCCTAAAAGTTTTTCACCGAAAAAAAGAAAAAAACATGCAGGTGCCAAATTAAGAGTTGAAGAAAACAACAGGTAACTAAAGAACAGATTTATTTCCCTAATAATTTTTTAATATTATTGAGTTGTTCCCGAACATATTTTTATTAGAGCACAATGCACCAGGATCGCATTAATTACAATATATAGGCAAATTGATAATGCTTCTGGAAACATATATCATGTCACTAATAATTATACATAAGGCTGCTGGACGGTGCTATTATTAATTGGTGTATTAATTAAAACCAAGAAGAGGCTGAACAACAAAGGTTTCTCGAGGAGCTGAACTATAATTGTAGCACTTAAATTTCTTAAAAGCTTGATTGTAGATGCATGCACCCTGCTGTGAAACAGCCCATTCACATGTTGTGCACCAGTTATCTCTTCTCTCTTCGTAAATGTCGAAGTAGTGAAGCGAAGGGTCCGATGGCCACCTGAAACTGCAGAAGAACAACGTTACGTCCACAATAGCCGTTGGCCTGAAATGGAACTCGAAGCTTTCTCCCACCTTGATACTGTGTTCTCCAAGATCATCGTCTTTGGATTTGCAATGAAGAGTAACATCCTCAGATGGGTTAAAGTTATTGATGATCCGTACTGTTACCTTCGGAGGAATCAGTACCCATGCCTTCCCTCTCTGCTTCAACGTTGTTGCTGCAAATGCCATAATCAATAACAGAATCATAGAGCACTTAATATTTGGAGCCATATATATATATACATATATGATGGTGCACTTTCTGTTTGATATGATATATAATCGATTCCCCACACACTTGTTATTTATAAACGTTCACGTTTGTCTCAATGAAATGACATTAATAGCATTAATTGCAGCACCGTACTCCATCAATTTATTGCGTCAATAATGACATGAGATTTTGCCACTATTAATGACATTCATTGCATGGAATATGATTCCCACTTCAAATCAAAACAACCCTCTTATTAGATTATCGTTTGTACTTTTTAAATATTATTTATGATATATAAGGTAAGTATATAAAATGAGTTTGTAAAAAAAAAGTATATAAAATGAGTTTTATTTTAACTTGTATAATTATTATTTTTCTAATGTCATGGTAAATATGCTCATACTCTCCAGCCCTGTCATTTTAAAGAATTTATAAGAATCAAATAGTGATAGTTAACTCATCTAACATGTAATAAATTAAAATATTTTTTTAATTTTAATTTTATTGTATGTGGATTTAATGAGCATTACTTAAACAAAATTGTAAGTGATTTTTATTATAGGGATAAAGCTAGAAAATAAGCATTAATAATTTTACAAATGACTTATATTTTGTAACCAAATTAAATTTTTCTTTTAGAAGCAACCTATGTTGTGGTTGTGGACCAGGGGAATAAGTCTATTTTAACCAATTCTCACATTCCAATAAATATTAATTAAATCATTAGATATACCTTAAATTGATAAAAGTTTCTAAGTATACCATTTTTTAAACTCTATATAATTCATTTTAACCCCTCTCTCCTCTCTCTTATTCCAATGATAAATAAATAAGGATAAAATTGGAAAACATTCATTAATAACCCTTACATATACACTTATATTTAATTTATAGGATCAAAAAGTTTTTCTACATGTGAACTTATAATAATAAGGATCAAGATTGTATGCGGCCAAATTGCATTTTTGTTCCAATAATTTCACTCAATGTTTGATTTTAATCTACTTGTTTTGTATTTAAAGTGCTTAATATTATCAGTTTGATTAATAAAAAAATGCTTACATTGAAATTTTGAGGGATGATACTGAAATTTCTCATAAACTTGCAAGACTAAAAATGCACCTTCACCTAAATATATTAAAAAATAAATTTTAAACCACTATAAATTTCTATACATGCATCAGAATCCTTCTACCAGTGACTTCTATCTGTATTGTTCTTTTTCCTTACATGCCTTCTAATTCAACAAAATTGAATTCCTCCTATTCTCATAATGGGTTTTTGAAACTTCTCTTATTTATTTTTTCTTTTTATTTGGGAAATTTAAAATCTTATAAAGGCCATCAACAGATTTTCAATTCACTGAGTTGTAAAGCATTCAAGGCATAAATTAAGGTTCCAAATCCTCACATTTTTCTTAGGTGAATTGTGTCCCAAAAATGTTTATATGATTTTGTAATTAGTGTGTCTATCTAACTTATCAGTGATAGTTACGCTAGTGAAGAAGAATACAGTTTATACAAAATCGCATCAAATAATGATTAACGCAAATAAAGCGCAACTTTTTCAACGACGAAATTCATAAATAATATTGTTTGATATGGTCCAGGTCAAAACTGTCTTTATTTTTCCAAAAATTCCCTAATTCTAAAAATTAGAATATTTTCATTTATTTCCATTCGTATATTTAAAATTATAATTGGCAAACCAATTTTTCTTGAATGAGGGAATAAATAAAAATATGAGAGAAGTACTTATAAATAAAAATTTAGTATTAAGATAAAATGATTAAAAGTATAATTTATGAGAGAAGTAGTTATAATCTGTCCAATGAAATTATTCTAACTATAATCTATTGTTGATCACATATCCTATAAATTTCCCCTAATTATTTCTTTTTTCAATATTGGGCAGAGTGTGGATAACATGGCATGTAAATATTTCTCCTCATTTAAATGCCATCAATCACTCCTTAATTAGTGCAATAATGGGATATTTTTCCATTCCCAACTTTTCTATATAAATAGGCTAAAGCAACTTTAGTCCTTTTTAATTTACATTAAGTTTAAATTTGGTCTCTCATATTTAAAAAGTATAATTTTAGTCATTTTATCTTAATAACATTAGTTTCATTTAACGGAAAATACTAACTCATCAAATTTTATTGATGATTCTACAATTAAATGATAATAAAATATTATTAGACTTTAAAATATCAAAAATTATTGTATTAAATAATTAAAATTTAAATATATTTTATCAACAGTTATTTGCAGAATCACCGTTTAAATTTGGTGAGTAAGTATTCAATTAAAAGAAGCTAATGGCATTAAGACAAAAAAGACTAAAAATATACTTTTAAAATCTAAAAGACTAAAACAGAACTTGATGTAAACTTAAATGATCAAATTTATACTTTAGCCATATAAATATAGATAGATTCCATACTTTAAATTATCGAAATAATACATGTCAATGGGAAATATTCTATATATAAATGTTTTTGTAGGTGATAATGCCCCAAGCCAGTTAAATTGATCTAATGATGTATCTATCGAGATTCAATGAATCTCACCCTTATGAACTTTCCAAATTTTTAATAGGATGTCACACCTAAGATGTAATGCAGATGACATGATTTTGAAGAGAATGCAAAGGATATTCAGTTGTTGTTAATTATTACATTGAAACTTGTTTTAGTTGTTATTGGACTTTTGATTATTTAAATTTTAAAATATAAAAATAAATATATTAAATAATTAATATTTAAGTTAATTTCGATATCGTTAACTATATAATCACCAGCTGAGTAAGAATTTTCCATTAAATGAAACTAACGACATTAAGAATAAATGTCTAAAAGTGTGCTTTTAAAAATTTAATGGACTAAATTGAAATCTCATGTAAACTTACAAGAAGCAAATATATACTTCAGCCATTATTTAACCTTATATCAAAAGGCATTAGATAGTAATTATTTAACAAGTAAACAAGCAAAAGTAATTTAAAAAACTTTAAAATTCTTCAGAAAGGTTTTAATCAAAACTATGTATTTAGTATTATAAAGGGTAAATTAGTAAATGAAAGGTATTTAAATACAAATTTTAATTAAAAAGGCACATTTTTATAATATTATCAATACCACTCAGAATTCACAAGTTTCATCATGATGATCGATGGAGGAGGCAAATGCTGAGCTCTAAAAATATTTGGAGGCAAATGATTTAAATACATTTAACAATTTTCTACCAAAACTGTCATATAGTTTCTTTCATAAATATGACGGTGGAAAGAGACAGCCATCAAATACATTCAAATTTGAGATCCATTTTAAAATAAAAAATATTTAACAAAATTTTGTCATAATTGTGTTTACAGAACTGTTAAACGGTTTCTACCTTGTGGCTGTATCTGCGAGCAGTAGAACTTAGGACTAATCCCGCAAACATTGAAAATAGCATTATTGCATCTTAACTTCCACAACTTGCAGCATAATGGAACCACTTCAGCAACCATCAAGTCATCAATATATTCATTTTCCTGAAAAAGAAATCAACCCACCATAGATTAATGCAAGGGGACACATGATCTATCCATTACTACCTCGGCTCATTAATATAATATCCAGTTGACTAATTTAAGAAGGACTGTAAAGTTAAATAAATTACTTAATGGTAGCATATGTTAAATTGTATTTATGAAATACTTATATGTATAATTGGATTTTATATTTCATTTTTAAAATGAGAAAATTAGTTTGGAGAAAAATGATAAATATAAATAATATAAAATAATTTACTTAGTTTGATTAATTTCCCATTTTGGTTAATTAGGACTTGCATTAAAGGCTAAAAGGTATTATAGTAGCAATAGGATAGCCAAACACCACAATATTTTGTACTGAAAAAGGTAAGAGTAAAAGATGCTCCATAGTTTCTGGCCGAAAGGGATTTTGGTGAACACTTTGTACTGCACAAAGCTTCTCCAGTGGCAAAGGCTTTGTTGAAAATTCTCCTCAACAAGAGCCATACTTCAGGAGGGATTTTAATTTCCTGATATTCCTCCAAAAGAAGGAAAAGATAGTTATGGAAGAACTGACATGAGAATAGCTATTGATAGCTCTGCCTCTTTCAAGTCTATATCCCAATTTAATTATCCATCACTATGATCCTATTTATAACTAATATTCTCTATCATGTTTGGTTATATATATATAAGTAACAATTTCATTTTATTTAAAAATTTAATGTACATTTTTCATTTTTACTCAATTATTTGTATATCTATCACATTTTCCCCCATTGATTCTCTCTCACATTCATTAAAAAAGTTATATCTTTTATAAATTTATTACTTTTAACAATTATAACCACTAATTTATTTTACGTGATTTAAGTAGTTGGTATTTATAAAAAAGTACAAAGGAATAGTAAGATGATAGTTGCTTACTTTATTTTGCCCAAATAAGTGAACCATTTGACGAGAAGAATGTCTTGCAAAATTCCATTTACTATTTTCAAAACTGTTTTACAAAATTGTTTTTAAAAACAATTTTTAACTAGAGAAAACAAAAAATCTGTTTAGATAAGTTTTAATAAATATATTTAAAAATAAACATCGGAATGGGAAATTTCAGTGATAACTCAAGTTGTTAAATGGAAAAAACTATTAAATGGAGAATAATGTGTTTATCAATTGCCAAAAAAAACAATAACTTGTTTCTTTAAGTTTTTAAAAATAAGTTTCTGTTTCGTTTGTTTTTAAAAACAACTTACTAAAAGCAACACCCCAAGCAAGTTTTGTTTCTTGTTTATTAAAAAATAGAAACAAACATGATTTTTTTTTCAAAAGCACCCTTATTTGTGAAGATAATGAATGAGGAAGATAATGAGCGAGAAAAACGAAATGAAAGAATAGGTAGAAAACAGAAATTGAAGGTAAATGGGAAAAAATTGATTAAAACCAAAATGTTGCTTATATTAAAACCAAACCCATGAGAGATAATGTTGCTTATAAATAGAACTCAAAAGATAAATGATACTGAAATTATTTTGAATTGAAAATACTGTCAAAACAACTACGATTTTCATTTAATTTCCATCAAATGTGGGATAATCACCATTAATCATCAACCAATTTTCACTCGAGCGAAATTTTAATGGACACGAGAGAACGATACGTCGTTTATCCATCCAGCGCGCTCAACAGTGCCGCATAACTGATGAGCACCGACCGCCTGTCGTATAAAATTAGGGCGGCACCAAAACCGAACTCCGCAACCAACATTGCAGAAAATTTTTCCCCGCTTAACATTAGCGGAGCACAAAAGTATCAGGATACATGCATTTCTTAGGCCTGAGCGTTACGCTACAACATATTCATTTGTCTGCATGACTCAAAATCTAAATAGCCTGGGGGTCCATTATACCCATAAATGTCAAAACCTTTATTATCATCTGAAGGCACTAAAGAAGAGCCTTCTCCTCCTTTAAACCCATCAAGAGGAGAAGCCCAAGGAGTTCCCTCTTGGTTCAGTCCCAATGCAGTTGGATTCTGGGGTGAGTTCCCCGCAGCCCTTCTGTTTGAGGAATTAGAGGTCAAGGAAATGGACACTGATTGCTGCTGCTGCTGGTTCTTCATTGGCGACTTGGGGCGTAGAGACTCAATATCAGGTGTTGTCACAACCAAATGAGATGCCTCAGGGGGTGGGTTTCGTCCTCCACCTCCCTGCCATACCTTACCATCTTTGTCCGCGAAATTCTTGGTATATGCCTGTATTTATCAAAAAACCAAAAGAGTATGGTGACTTCATCAAAGAGAACAAGAGAAACAGTACATATAAGTAACACTCCCTCCGATTATAAACATAATAGCTTGTCTTGATGGAATACCTAATGCTGACCGCATTAAAGTGAAGAACAATGAAATATTACTATTAACGAGGAAGAGAGAATAGACTTAATCTTCTATCATTCAACCAAAAGGATTTCCTATGTCTTAGGAAAAGTATGCAATCAGCGTAATTTATGACAACATAAAATTAAAAACTGGAGTTCCCATTACATCCGTTTAACCATCTAGTAGCAATCAGGCCAGACTTATTTTGCCCAAAGTTTCCCTCAGATCCGTTTTCAATTGTTCGGTTCCTGATGGAACACTAGAAACCTTGTTTTTCCGCTTCACATCCTTTCCTTTAGAAAGCTACAGTTAGCCAACAAGAGATGCCACACCATGTGGCTCTCCATCTCACTCCACCACCCAACCTAGTAGAACATGGCTCAATTCCCAAGGGTCCATCAGGTCAAAACATCTAATGGAATATCCATCAAGCAGCTTCAAGTGCACGTACCAACCAGATATCAAAACAGATTATAAGGCACAAAAATGACTCCAAAAAAATTTAAAGAGAAAAAGCACGAAAAATTAAAATATATCAAAAAAAAAAATAGAATGAGGAAGAGGCCGCACAACCAACAACTCTCAAGTACATATCATTTTTTATTCCATCATTTCAAATTTCTTACCTCTGCATTGAAATTTGAAGACGCCAACCCTTTACCAGCAGTGACCCAACCAGCTCGAATATTGTGGTCTTCACCAAAGAGTTCAAGCCTCCTCCTTCCAAGGGCAAAGTGCTCAATGATCCTATACATGTCTTCAGGCTTTTGTGTTAAACCTGCAATAAAAGAACAAGAATTTGATGAGATTGCCATTTCATACTGCATGCGAAGATAGGAATCATAAAGCAGCACACATAAAGAGTTGTTTTGATACCTTCATAAATTGTTTCAACATCATAGAAAAATATTTTCTAATGGATCTATATTTCTATAAAAATTAATATCAGTGATAATAATTATTGAAAATTAAATCTATTTTCATATAACAATTTATTGCACTAATGCTTTCTTCACCAAACATATTTTTAAACCATTACCTGTAAATTAAGGATTTATGTTATCCCCTATTCTTAATTATCTATTTAAAACCATCCAAGTGCATTGCATATAAACATTCTCTTCTGCTTCTATCTCATATTCTCTCAGCTCAATCTATTTTTCTCGTTCATCTAATACAGCCAGGCACAGTGTATCCCACCCCTCGCCAACAATATTCTCTTCTGCTTCTATCTCATATTGTCTTTACTCACTCAATATTTTTCTCGTTCATTTAATATACAGCCATGCACATTGTATCCCAACCCTGGCCAACAAACTTTCTTGCCATTTCATTTTTGTTTCTACTCCACACTCCAGTCCTTAGTTTGAGTTAGAAACAAAAACACATGTTCTCACCACTTTACACGCTTAAACTACACAGTGCCACCCATGGACTGGATTATGTTTCACATTTTTAAGGACCTGACATTAGAGGGGGTCAAGCCATGTTAAAAAAACTTAATGGTGAACAAAATATCACAGTTCAACTTTAAAATAAGAAATAAAGAATAAACTGAAGGACTTGCTTAGAACTGGATAGGCAATTACCAAGATAATAATATAATAGCCTGTGTGCAAATTTAAGCAACCAACCCACCCCTCAAACCTTTTTCTTTTAAAGAAAGATGCAAAAATACAGAACACTACTTAAAAATCTGAAAAAATTTCACCTCCTATGCACATAGATTAAGAGAGTAACAAGTTATTGTGACGCACGACTTTTATTCTCCTTTATAACTAAAGTTTATCACAAAAATTTGGTACATGTTATCTATTAGACAACAGCAAATTAATCGTCCTAGTGAATATAAACTATTATATGGTTATGCCCTCATTCTTCATTTCTCCCTTTATCTCCAACCCTCCCTCCCTTTTCTCTGTTGTTGACTTCACCAAATGAGCTTACATCAGCAACATTTGACCCAATTATTTTCTTGCTGCCATGGGCTAGTGCAAATAAACTAATAACTCTTAAAAATATGACAACAAACTGATCCATTATCTTTATCCACAATCCCATGATATCTGGTACTCTATCATCACTCCCCCTTGAAAATTCGCCTTGTCCTCAAGCCAAAGTGTAGGGAATTGTGCTTTTGGGTGTCTCAAAAGTCCAGATGCCGGATTCAGTTTAAGAGACAGTAAAAACGAAGCTTCACTCAGAAGGCTGATAGGAGGCATGATATCCAACAATATACGCACGACGCATTGTGTAGGATAATTTTGAAAATAATTTGCAACCTTTAAAGACCACGTCATTTTTAGATCAAACGGCTTTGATAACAAAGGTTAGGATCTAAAGTGGTAGAAAGAAAAAGGTGATGGGTCCTTATTAAAGTATGAAGTCAGAATCAAACCCCATAAATTAAAGAAGGATGGAAGAAAAATCTCCATTACAATGAGTAAGGATCTAAGCCAACTCTAATAAGGATTCAAGATATACTAAAATACTCTAACTTAAATATACTAAATCCTAATAATACTTAATAATAAAAATACTAGGCGGAGTATTTATAAATAATATCTCTTTATTATTCGTACCATAAAGGGTTTGTTTGGAAGTCCGTTTAAGAATAGCTTTTACGGAGTTCGAGGCAAAACCTAAGTTTTGGAAAATAACCTTTACGGATTCCAAGGTAAAACCTAGGTTTTGAAAGATGATTGTGTTTAGGAAGTTATTGACTTTTACAAAGTTCGAGGCAAAAGGTAAGTAGGAAAGAAGAAAAAGAAAGGCAGAGAAAATGTATTAGGAGAGAGGGTGTGATTTGACAAGAAACTAGCTTTTTCAAAACCTAAGTTTCAAACTAAGATTTTGTATCCAAAATAGCTTTTCTGAAAAATTTTTGTATTTGAACAAAACTTAGGTTTTCCAACTGAGATCCAAACATGCTCCAAATAAACTAATAATTCCTAAAAATATGGTAACTAAATGATCGATTATATTTATCCACAATCCCATGATATCTGGTACTCTATCATAACCAAATCCTTCATCACTTCAATTTGTTCATTCCAACCATCCCTAGAAGTCATGAAATCAGCTGACACAAAATGTGGAGTTGATGGAATTAGTGTTTTAGTTTGGAAACCACCCTTGTGTTAATGCCCACACCAGGCATCTTTGAGATTCTTTAATGGCTTTTGATAGTGCATAAGCTAGGCTTTGTAGTGCATCCTCCCATCCTTTTTATTCACCATATGCCAAGACGAAATTATTCAAGTACTAAATGATAGGAACTTGACTTTTGCTACAAGAACAAAACAGAATGTGCTAGATAAAGCTAAAAGCGTAAATCAAAACACTTTACTACACATGCCTAACCAAGAGAAACACCCTGTATTCTAGTGAAAGTGATCATCCAGCATAGTAGCCTTCAAGCCTATCAGATGGCCGTAAAGACCAATACATACAACATTTGAATCTTTTCCTATAACCAATATTTCATCCTGTATGTATGACAATTAACACACCAACATAACAAACCATCCAAAAACCTGCAGAACATCAATTTGGTTCAGTTTAGTAATTTGGCTCGATCCAAAACTCTACAACAGAGAAATGATGTTTACACACTTCTGCCCAACAACACCCCTTCAAAAATGCATTATTATGCACCTGACTTTCAATTTACAAAGAAAAAAGTTTATGGAGACATGGCCACATTAGCAGTAATCCTCAGATTGTGCTCAGACGGTCATGTAACTAGCATCACTTGAAACATTATTTTGCACAAACATGAAATTTTAATAAGAAAATGAAAACTCTATCAACGGTCAAGTAGGGACAGATATCTTTGGGGAATTGCAGAGATTGCCAAAGCCTTATTGATTTTCATACACTACAGTTCTCTTTTGTTGCATTAAAAATAAACAATCAAAATGTATACTCAAATTGAACCATGACATTCTGTTGGCTATTGCTCAATCAGAAACTTGATATTCATTTAAACCGTTAAGTTCCTTAAAAACTCCTGTGAGTATGATGCTAATCTCATTTTCATAGAAGATATGGCTTATAGTTGCCACTTCCAAAAGATTCTAAACTCCAATGCTCAACTACTTATATTCACTTTCTCAGCGATTTGATATCTTGAAAGTTGCAACAGTGGAATCACACAAACCAAAAATAATGATGATAATTACAACAAGTTTACTATTTAAGGCTTAGCCCCATGCTGTATCATGATCCAACGGGGAGATCATGCAAACATCGAGGGAAAAGAACTAATTCTTCAATTCTAAGTTTTGCAAATATAAACAGATGCAAAGGCTGATTTTAAAACTTTGACCAGTCATCCTCCAAAAGCAGATAGCAGAAATTATAACTGGAAAGAAAGTAACACATGGGATTGAGCAAGATATCATTATTTAGCTAGAAAAAAAAAATTGATTCTCTAGTCCATAACCATCAATGATGATACTAACCATAAGGAGGTTCTTCTGCAATAATTACATCAGTGTCAATGTTCGCATGTATTATATGGCCATCAGTACTTCGACGAACAGTTCCTTTTATGCCCATCAAGCAATGCTCCTTCACCACGACAAAACCAAACAGTTCAAGGTAATATGTCATATTATTTATACAGCATTAAAAAAAATCATGTTCAACCAGTTAAATAAAATTGCAGTGCACAAGGTGTAGATTTAAATGGACCTGACCTTTGAATGCTGAAACAAAGTATATGAATCATGCCGCAGTCCTGGAGTTGCATTATTTTTATTTGTCTTCACCCAACATATATCTTCACACCTTCGGAATCCCCACTGTAGAACCCCACATGGAAAACGGAAAAAAAAAAGAGAAATTAATTAGCAGAGCATATGAAAAGGGTATGATTAGAGCGACAACCAATGATTATAGTTCAGCTATAAAAATGATTCTGATTTACAGATCATGTACCTTCTTTAGGCATTGACGGCCTTGTTCAAGGCCTACACCATCTCCCACCCAAAGGAAGATGAATGAAGGCGTATCAGCTATAGCCTTGATGAAAGAAAAGAGGAAGAAATTATATTTCTCAGCTAAAGATTAAATTACAAGCACTTAATAAAGAAGAATAAAAAGGAAGATGGATTTAAATAGTAATAGATCATACCAACTAGAAGTACAGAATATGAAAAAGCATCAAGGAAAATCAGAATCTCAAGCTTCTTAATACACAATCAATTGCATGACAAGAAATGATTATACAGAACAGCCCTAACAAAAGAAAGAGCTGCAAACAGGGGGACCTTACCTCAATCTTAAGATTCATTATTTCTTCAAATGTCCAGTACTCCATATGGTCAGCAACTCCAGGGGCACGGTGAACATACTCTTCCCAAGGGGGATCCACAAGAATGACATCAAACTTAGTTCCAAAAAACTCAGGAGACAATTCAAACTCTTTCAGATCACATTTAAAATACATGGGAGAAGAAGCAGATTTTGCGACAATCTCATCCTTTTTCTGTATAAGCTCCCTAAGCTTGGGATAATCTTCTACAACATTTGTTAGTTCAAGTTCCCGAATAAAATTCTGTGGCCTCATACCAGTGTCAACAAAGTTTTGAGAATAATCATTCTGTTCACCTCTTGAAGGAGCTTTTCCTGGAGTTCCACCAGTTTTTGGAGGAGCCCATCCTCCAGGAGATTTATCAGAGGGTGCTCCTCGAGTCATTTGTCCTGTAGGATTAAAGCCAGGACTAGAAATGTTAGGAGCAACTCCTCTACCAGGGCCTGATTGGTTATAATACATTGCAGGGTTTGGCGGGTTCCCTAAGTTAGTAGGAAACCTTGGGCCTCCAGGTGGCATGGGAGAAAGACCAGGTGGGACAGCTAACATATTCATATCAACACCTCGAGCACCAGGCCAAACTGGCGGGCTAAATGGTGAAATGAAAACTCCAGGGGAAATTGGTGGACCAGGAGCAGGTGACATGCCAGGAGTAAGAGACTGCATTGGTCCAGGTGGAGGCATTCCAAGAGGGCCAAATGGTGAACCAATCATTGGTAGTGGCATTCCAACTTGTTGGTTATCTCTTCCAGTTGGCCTAACCCTTCCTCCTCGACCAACTCTATTCCCTTTTACTCCATGAGGACCAGCTCTGTTATATGATCCAGACTCTTGGTTTCCATGCTGAGACTGTGAACCACCACCACTAGAACTTTGACCACCAGAACTACGACCAACCACAGTACCTTTCTGACTTCTCCCTCTTCCTCCTTGAATATCATAGTCATCATCAGTATATCTCTCCTTCAGTTCTTCACTAGGAGTTCCAGCCCCATATAAATCACTCTTCCTTGCTTTGTCTTCATGCAGATATGACCATTGTTCATCACCTGCACCTGATTTAGTATCATTTTGTTGATTTATTTCATTTTTCCTATAGAAATTGGACACAGATTCTGCCTTGCCATAGTCAATAGGCTTTGTTTGGATCTCTATCACATCATAATTGTCATTTGAAATTCCAAAATTTGATGAAGTCTTAACTGCTTCACCTCTACTTCCGTCTTTTCTACCACCAGACCGACCATGAGGCCTTTCATTGTCAATTCTCTCCCGACCATGTCTTGGCAATTCCCATTCTCTATTATGATCAAAGCCTATATCACTATTTTTTGACTCTTTATCAGTATTACTGGATTGCCTCCTTCTCCAACTCTCTTTAGAACTTTCCCGATCCTTATTCTTGTCATCCTTATAACCATCTTTCTCAAATTCCTTCCTTTTAAAGTTACTGCTCCTTTCATAATCAATATCTGAATTTTCTGAATCTGGGAGACGCCTTCCACTTCTCTCAGGCGTCCTGGATCTATTTGTGCGCCCTACTTCTCTTGATGTCTTATCCTTACCATGCATTCCATCTTCATCTACATTCAATGGCTTATCCCATCTTTCATCATAACTAGTGGCTGATCTCTGGTGCCTCAACTTATCATTTCTGTCCCTTTCCAATCTGTCTTCTCGACTAACTTCCTGAGATTCTAACTTGCTTTTGCTCTTGGTTCTTTCAAAATCAACTCTTCTCTCTTCTTTATTGTTGGATTTAACAACCTTATCACTAGAATCTGGCCCCCTGGCTTTAACCTCTCCAAGTTCATTTCTACTAGATGCACTTCTCTCTCTAGAACTCTCATACCTAAGATCAGATGCCATACCACTTCCAACATCAGCCTTTTCAGAATAATCATCCTCTATCTTCCTAATGGTGTCTGCTTCATCCCATTTTCTTCTTGAACTTCTTACTTGGTCAGAAGACCCATGACCCTTCTCTCGACCACTTTCCCTCTTTTCTGAGACTTTGTGATCTTTATCCATACTTCCAAGCTCATCATGTAATTTGTCCTCATTACTTCTATTCTGAGAAGTATCATACTCTAAATGCTTTATTGACATTTTTCTCCTCTCACTTTCATCTGCACGACTATGCACTCTACTCCCCATCTTATTATCCCCACCATCTTGCTTGTCTGATTCTCCATCCTGGTACAAACTACTTAACTTTTCCAATGTACTCTCCTCTTGTTTTTTCTTCACTTGTCTGGATCGTGAATCTTTCCTAGAGTCATAATCATTGTCATCACTGTCAGCTCTACTTGAGCCACTAGACCTCTTCCTAGTCTCGCCTTTATCACCAGAACTTTTTCTTCTTCCACTTCCATCTAAACCATCAACCTCTTCCATGTTCCCAGATTTTCTTGACCTACTTGACTTGTGCTTCTTCCTATCACTCCCCTCCCAGTCATCATCACCAGCCCTATCACTCTTTGCACCTGAGCCACCCACTTCTCGCTTCAAAAAACCACGAACACTTTCAGGTGAATCCATTTTGAACTGAGAAAAAGTGAAAGGAAAATAAAACCAATGTAGTATTTCGCTTCACGATTCAGCAACCTTCCATTTAACGAGTAAGTGAAAAAATACCTTGCCCCAAAAATATGAAACAATTTTACAGATGAATCCCCAAAATTTCTCACTTAACAATTGTGGCTGTATATACCAATGTTTACCGAAGAAAAGTAAGCTTCACCAAAATTTCACTATTTGCAATCTTCACAAATAGAGCAGCCTTTTTGTTGAATTAGGATGCTTGCGCTACTCAAAAATTAAAAGGCTGAAACTCAGAAGTGCAGCCCAGAAGAAATGAAGCAACATTGAGACTTGAGCTTGGTGCAGATGTTCTTTTCCTAAAAAATTTAAAGGAAAGCTTAGAAGAACACGATTAAAATATAGAGAAATGGAACAAGCGAACCAGAAATTTTGAAAATTTACATTAAGCATCAACCCAAAATACATCAATTGTCCAAAACTATGGCAAAGTCTAAATGACTAATTGGGCTCTTGAAACAAGACAATCAAACAACAGCAGTAAAATTTTCAGAATGAGGATAATGGCTGAACAAGGAACTGTTAATTATGAAGAACACAAGAAAAAGAACCTAGTTGCTGCTGAAACATTATATCTTTCAGTAATACACGAGCAATGCAATGCTATAAGTTAAACCAGGAAATCAAATTCAAGCTTATGAAGCCAGTAACTATTATTGCTTTTGGTAGAAACTATGAAAAATTGTGTTGAAAATTTGAGTAATTATGGATCCAAACGTAATCATTAAGTCTTGCCAAATCACCCAAGCTAATCCAGGATCTACACCTTCCCAGCATCATCCCTAAGTTCTCATCATAACAGCCACATAAAGTCCCTTCGTCACACATGAAGAAAACAGACGAGACATCTTAACGCTGCCAGAAAATTTGCTTTGACAGAACTATCAGAGGGGGACATAAATTACCCAATTGTTTCATATCACGCAAGATACATACAAACGAAGAAATGTGAACACTGTAATATCTATATCAATGCAGAAAATGACTGTCATATCCAAAAAATCGCTAAGAAAGAAAAACGAAACAACATAAAACCATCCAAGTAAAAATAGACAATACTAAACAAAAATTGAAGAACTTACTTTGCTCGGACGATTCCCATGTGGACAAGGATAGTGAGGCTGGGGATGCTAACGAGGTCCAGTTTGGGCGAGTCCATACAAAGCTCTTCCTCTAACAGTGTCCAAAATCCACAATACCCCAATTCTTGTCCGCTTCCATTTCACTTCGAATCTTCCTTAATTCTGCCAATCAGTTCCCCACACACACCCACTCTCTCTCTCTCGCTCGCTCGGTCGCTCGCTCGCAACTCCACTGGTCCCTGCTCCGTCGTTCGTCACTCTTGAGATGGCATCAAGCGAAAAGAAAGCAAGGGAGCGGGTTAGGGTTCCAATAATTCACGGATAAGACTTCAAGAGGCAGATAAAATAGTAATTTTGCTTCTTTCAACTCGAACGGCAGTCCCTGCCTGTAATTGGTTCAATAAGTTATCTTAAGGTTAACTTCGTAATTTTCTTTTTTTTTTGGGGCCACCAGCTTCATGAAAAAATTAAATTAATGGTTAATAAATAAAATCTAGTTTTTAAATTAAAAAATTAAATAAAAATATGAAAATGAAAATTAGTAATTACTGAAGCTAAAAACCAATGCTTATGTCAATAAATAGGACTTGACTGGATTTTAGCCCTGCGTGACGCACAAAGGATTTGTTGGATTTTTAAGTAAGTATAGTTAATTGATAAATATGAATTATAATCAATCTTGTTTATTAAGCAATATTATAAAAAATTATTTATGAAAATTTTATTTTATATCATATTAATAAATGAGCCCCTAATTACATTCTTAACATATTTATAACCTCTTACTAATTATAACTTTAGGTCTTCATGAAAAAGATTCTAATCCCCTTGCGTTTTATTTGAAGTTGAAGCATCCACTCTTTCTAATTCCACCATAAATAGTCTTAGACCAAGTTCCCCTCCTTTGTTGGCTTAATTATTTCTTCTCCTTTCTCAACGTACAGTTGTGATATATGATTTTGTTACAGTGATAATGGTTCGATTTTTGGAAAAGCTAAAAGCCCGTTTAATAATATTTTTCGGTAAAATGAGATAATCTTCTCTACATATTGATATCGGCTTACGTAAAAGCACATATCCGCGCATTTCCAAACGAGCCCAATCTGATGCACCTCAATCACTTTTGGAAGGATTTGGGGTAACGATATCAGAATATTTCATAATCAGAATCCACATCCTCGCCTGTTGTTACAGTAATATTGGTTCGTTTGTTGTGCTTGTTTCGTCTTCATTATTTGGTCTGGCAAGGGCCACAGACGCCTCTTTCACCATTCTGGTATTCATACTTCAAATTATTCTTCCACTTTTTTTGTGGTTTGAGTTCCCCACCCACCATTAATTTTAATGGTTTTTTGCAAATAAAAACATATCACTGAAATAATTATTGTATGGATGTCATAAGATTTTCAAGAGTTATGTGCTCTATGTAATATCCAGATTTTCTAAATAAGGCTAAATATGTAATTAAATAACTCTAAGGTAACATTGTATTGCAGCCATCCTAAGTTGTGGCAGAAGTGTAACTTTTAGGAATTTAAGGTAAGGGCAATTTTGGAAATTTCACAGAATGTCAAGAAAATTGTTCCAGAGACACAAAAATATAAAGAATAATTTCCTGAACTATATTGAGGCATAATTGTGATGTGAGCAATAGAATTACCACAAAAAAATTTAAGGAAATTTTGTCCCAAAAATAGGGTTTTACTTGGAAATTATTTAAAGGACGCTTCAGGATTGAGTTGGAGCTTGAGAAAAATCACTTTTGGTGGAAGGTGAAAAGAAAAAATATATATACATATATATATACACATATATTTTTTATTTTATATTTGTTAGTGTACGATTTAACCAAGATGGGGTGAATTGATCACTTTTAAAAATTACAATCACAATGCATAGAATTAAAACAAAGTAACCAGAGAGCAGAGGAGAGATGAACACGAAAGCTTTATCATGGTTTGGTCCTTTTAACCTACGTCTAGTCCTCAGCACGCCTTTGATGTAACAGCCAAGCGCCCTCCCTCGCAGATATTGTCCCTGTTTGCAGCCGTAGCCAAGAGCAGGGTTTTGTTCCTCTAGGTGCAGCTATAGCCACCCAGAAAACGCGTCCACAAGGGGAAGGTCTCCACACCCTTATAAGGCATGCTTCGTTCTCCTTCCCAACTGATGTGGGACTTCACAATCCACCCGCCATAGGGGCCCAGCGTCCTCGCTGGCACACCGACCGAAGGCCTGGCTCTGATACCACTTGTAATAGCCCAGTGCCCTTCCTTGCAGATATTGTCCCTGTTTGCAGCCATAGCCAAAGAGCAAGATTTTGTTCCTCTAGGTGCAGCCGTAGCCACCCAGAAAAACCCTCAATAAAAACTGAGTGACAGAGGATGTATCCAATCAATTTTAAGAGAGTTAAATGTTTAATTCCATTAACCCAAATCAAGTTCAAAAAAAAGATTTGGCATTTTTATGTCCAAAAAGCTGAATAAGTTTTTTAAAAAAAAACTCGATTTTTGTAACCGTCAATAAAAACTCAGTGACAGAGGATGTATCCAATCAATTTTAAGAGAGTTAAATGTTTAATTCCTTTAACCCAAATCATGTTCCAAAAAAAAGATTTCATATTTTTTTTAAAAAAATAAAAATAAATTCTTTTTTCATTTTTTACCTAATGTTTTCTTATAAGATTACATATTTATGCTATTCTCTTTCAAATTCTATAAATAAGTGTTCAATAATTTCCTAAAAATAGAATTTAATATTACTCTTATCCTTATAAAAAATATTGGGAATAAAAAAAGGTAAAAATATATAAGATAAAATAATTAAAAAATTTTAAAAAATAAAAAAACGGGCTGGCGGGCTGGCCCGCCAACCCGCGGGCCAACCCGCCAGAACCCGCGGGCCAGACGGGGCGGGCTGATTCAGCCCGCCCCCCTGGTGGCCTGGCATTTGCCAGCCCGAGCCCACCAAATCTGGCGGGCTGGCGGGTTGGGCCCGCGGGCCCAACCCGTATTACCGGCTCTACTTATAAGGCATGCTTCGTTCTCTTTCCCAACCGATGTGGGACTTCACAATGCGTTGGGCTGTTACATTTGAGATTTCTCAATCCACTATGAACAACAACAACAAGCTTCACAAGCCTTTACAAGGAGAATCACACTGCCCCTTACAACTCTCACTAAAACAGAGTGTCACAATCTCTGTTTTTCTGCACAAACTCAGCCTAACAAACTCAAGGCCCCGACGTTGAGTTTCTCATAGTTTTACAATGAAGAAAGGCTATATCAATTCTCTCAAACGAGTGGATATGTAATCACAGAAGTACAAAGAATATATTGAATGATTTGTAGAGAGGTAGATGAACGGAATAAATGTCAGAAGCTTTCAATACGCGTGTTCTCTTCTTCTCCATCTTGAATGCTTGGCTATTTATAGTTGAGAATAATAAATTAGCTGTCAAAAAGAGTAAATGTCAGTTACTCATAACAACGACCCTCAATGTTTTGCCATTAATGCCACATTAAATGAAGTTTTGCTGACAATAGCGCCGATGATCATTAATTCATTATGTCAGAGATATCATCAGAAGCTCTTCCCTGTTCAATAGGTCAACTAATATGCATTTATGGAAGCAGGTGTAATTCAAATAACCCATGCATAAAAAAGGAAAGATTTGGTAAAAAGCAGAAATCCGTTATCTGACTGATAACTATCAGGAATACACAATACTTGAGTTTTATATAGCAATACTCGAGTATTGGAAGAATTGATCTGAAGAAAATGTTGAATGCTTTTGTTCAAAACTGGAGAATTGAAAGAAGTATTGAAAAATTGTCTCGATACTCAAGTATTAATGTACAATACTTCAAATGTTGATAGTACTTTTGTTTGTACTTGAGTATTGGAGGAGTGTTTGAAGTGAAAACATCCAATACTTGAATATTGAACATCAGTGCTTGAGCAATGGTAGTGCCTTTGTTACTACTCAAATATCAAGTAAAAGTTCGAAGAAATGAGTGGTTTAAAAACCTTAACACTCAAGTATTATTCAGCAGCACTCAAGTGTTGTGAATGCTTTTGTTACTGTTGGAGTGGTCTTGGAAGTATTGTAAGGAAAACCAATTTTTTAAGCTCGATACTCGAGTATTGACAATACTTCCTTTTGTGCGTGATTGGCAGCATTGCATAGAAAACTGGTCAATACTTAAGTACTAAGTTCCAATAGTCAAGTGTTGACAACACTTTTGTTCATGCTTGAGTATTCTTGGAAGCATTGCACACAAACTTAAGTTCTGAAGCACAATATGTAACACCTTACCTTTAGTTATTATCTTCATTAGATATCATTATTGAACCTCTTAAATACTTCCCTTTACTTAAAATAGGCTAAAGAAATATTTTAGGCCAACTTTTGAAATTCATAACTAATTCTAAAAAAAAAAGAAATTGAGTGGTTCAAGTCTCTAAATGAAGCTCATACAATTCTCTACTGGAGAAAAGTAATCACTTGTGTAAAAACTTGGCCAATTAATACAGTTTATTGCATAAAGATGCACTATTCATATGTCACTTTTCAATTTTCCTTGTTTTTCTCTCAACTTTGGAAAACCATAACTTTCTTGTTTTTCAGTTTAGTGATCTTGGTCTTGTTTTAAAGCTTATCATATGAACTATTTTTTTTTAGAAATGTTTAGATTAATTGGACTTTATTTGCCATTTTTTCCTGTAACACAAATTTGAGAAAATGGTATGGGTGTTGGACCCATTTGAACAATTATATTGTTTCCAATGTTATCAAAGCATGTTTGCTTATTTTCCACACCATTTTCATGCTCAAACTAGCACATTTACACATGATCATACATGTATCACATGTTTGTGCAGGAAAAGATCAAGAGGGGGTGAATTGGTCTAATTTAAAAATTTTAGATTTAAAAACAAATTTAAAATAATGAAGCAGAGAGATGAAGGAGAAGTTGAACAAACAGATTTATCCTGGTTCGGTCCTTCTGACCTACGTCCAGTCCTCAGAGCACCTCTGAGCTTTCGTAATCCACTAAATCAAACCAATCAGGCACAGCAGCCTTTTACAATGGAGAATCACACTCCCCCTTACTATACGTAATCAAACAGAGCCTCACTCTCTCTGTTTTTCTCTTTTCTTTCAGACCAAATCTCAACCCAATATATTCAAGGTCCCAACCTTGAATTAACTCTCAAATTTACAAATGATTTTGCTCTAAGAATCTCTCTTAAAGAGTTGATAGCAATAAATGAAGTTCGGAATGATAATTGAATGATATTACAGAGGAACAGACTGAATGCTTTTAATGCTCGTAGAAGAATTGTTGTCTCTGTAATGAATGCTTTGTGTATTTATAGATGAGAGAATAAAATGGCCATTAGATAGAGTTTATTTCCAGTTACTCTCATCCACCAACTCTTCGTCTTCGCCATTAATGTTGCAATTAATGCTTTCTGTGCAGCGTGGACGATAAAGTCTTGATTCATGCTATCTGTCTGTGGTACTGTGTTTTCTCTTCCTATGATCCTACAATTCAGCATTTATGGGGTAGGTTAAGTTCAAACGTTGTTATACACTAATAAGGAAAGATACGGAGCAGGTGAAAAACTGTCAGAGAGAGAAAATAGCCGTTGAGAAAATATACTCAAGTGATTGATCTTAATACTCGAGTATTGGACAAGCATTTTGAATTTTGTGAAGTAATACTCGAGTGTTCTGATTCAATGCTCGAGTTTTGTAAACACTTTTAAGGTTACTCGAGTGTTGACTGAGAGTATTGAAAAGATTTTGAAAGTTTGATGTGAATACTCGAGTGTTAGAAACATTGTACTCGAGTGTTGAGAATACTTTCAGTTGATACTCGAGTGTTCAGATGAAAACTGGAAGTGAAAACATTTGAAATCCCTTAATACTCGAGTGTTGAAAACATAATACTCGAGTGTTGCCCATTACTCGAGTGTTTAGATGGAAGTGTTGAGTTTTTGAGAAGAAGAGGCTCGATACTCGAGTGTTCAGAAATCAGCACTCGAGTGTTGTCAACACTTTCACATAATACTCGAGTGTTGTGCTTGAAGTGTTGTCTCTTTATTTCAAAACTTTTGCTCAATACTCGAGTGTTAAAAACAAGCACTCGAGTGTTGTCAACACTTCTTCCACAACACGAGTGTTTCACTTCAAGTTCAAGTGTTTAAGCTCAATACTC
>JANTPZ010142417.1:0-21995 GCA_025593235.1 Vachellia pachyceras
GCTCTGGTGAGACACAATGGAAGTAGAACAAGTAACAGAATATTAAAAGCTACAAGGAGGGAGGGAAGGAAAGCGATGAAGGGTGATTAAAAAGAACATCTGGAAAGCGAAAACTATATAAAATGGAAAGGAGGGTCAAATCACATAAAGGAATTCATATTTGGAGGGTCACCACTAAGTGAAAAACGGGTGGGATGAACAAAAGACAGCAAGAGTCATGTATGTAATGCAAGTAAGGGAGAGCCAGAGTAGGAGGGAAAGAAAGAGAGAAGAACGTCAAACAATAACAAGAAATTCGAAGTATGATTCCTCCCCCATTTGCAGGTACTAAGGAGAGGGAGCAGGAACAACAGAGATAGACAAATGCATAGGAAGCACAGAAACAAAAGGCGAGAAAAGCCAATGTGGTAGTGGCTTTTGGACTTCGTAGGGTGGGGGGGACAGGCTTTGACAGTACAGAACCCACACACACCCCCACCCTTGTCTCCTTCGCTATGCCTCACCTTTATCTTTTTTTCTCTATTAATAATTCCCTTCACTGTGGAGGGAGGCCCTCCACCAAGACAAAAGGGGGTTTTCATTCAGCTCAGAAACACCGACTACCATTTTTTTCCCCTTTAGAAACAAACAGTAAAAAAAGGGGGTCCTTTTTCTTTTTGCTGGTGAATTTGCATTTTATATGTTGAACATGGTGGATTTGAGAATAACAATCTGACAATTCAGTCAAGTTGGCGAGGTTGCTAATAGTGGAAGCAGGAAGTAGCAGAAGGGTTAGCGAGGGAGATGTTAAATTGCGGAGGGGTCCAGATAGGTGGAAGTGAGATTGAAATGGGTGAAATACGGAGAGGAAAGGGGCAGAGCAACAATGGTGGGCGCGTTGTTAGTTGTTAAGACTCAGCGAGTCAGAGAAGCTCTCAGGAGTCCGCACTCCACACTGTCCTCTTTTACATATCTTACGTCTCATCACTCTGTCCTCTTTAAATTTTCTGTTCCCATCATGCTTCATCAACTATACAACATTATACGACTAACTATCATACGCGCCAGCGCCCACTCTGATTCCTTTCCCTCGCCCTTGAAGTTTTTTTTAAAAAAGAAATATATGTATCATCAGCACGTGAAGAACTATATTATGATCATCATCAACAATAATATTAAAAAATACGTAAGTTCATGGAATTAAGTTATTTAATGGAGTTTTAAAATATTAGGATGACATAATATACGATTAAAAAGAAAGGTGCACGTTTAAATGATGGAATGGTTAATGGGCTTATTTAAAAATGCGGTAGAGAAATATTTTTACGCAAGTTGAAGTAAATATATGAAGGAGATTATCTCGTTTTATAAAAAAATATTGTTGAACGCACGTTTAAATTTTAAAAATATTATTCCAAACAAACCCAATAGGATAGTAGCACTATAATGATGATTGTAGGAGTGAATATTATATTATGGTATAAATATGAAAGAGGGATGGTGAAGGATTCAGGATGGGGATAGTGGATGAACATAGGAGCAGAGAAAGCGACGGAATGAAATGAATGAAGGGGTGGCCTGCGTCTTTGGCGCTGCTGCTCTGTCTCAGACTCCCCGTCTCCCTATTTTGCCCCTCCTCGTGCTCCCTATGGACCCATTCTACCCCTCCCCAATTCACTAATTCCGACATGGTGCACGTATTCCATGAATTGAGCGGAATTTGATATTTCTGAGGATCGCAGCAGAGCAGAAAATGATAATACATGTGTGTGTGTGTGTGTGGGTGGTATGTCCACAAATGGATAATGCGGGAATTGACATGGACGTCACTTGCATGTCCTGCCTCCTGCAAAAGTTAGTTTAGTCCACATCATAAGTGGCCTTATTTTCCTTTCATCATGAGCCTTGTTCAGCCACCCAGAATACTTCTTCGCTCCTCTCACTCCCTGTTCCCCCAGTAACCCCTCCCCCCTCTCCCATGCTATACAAGTATTGCGGTGCTTTCTGTTTTCAATTCAGTTCTTTGCATTAATGTTATTAGACTTGATGCAACTTTTATTTTTTGATTAGATTCGTATCTTTTGACATGATTTCAGAATTACATGGTTAAAAAGAGCCCTCGATCCGAACATATATATTTGCTACATGCGCTTTCGTGTTGGATCAGCAGCTGTCATCGTTGTCATTTGCTTAAAAGTGTCTCTTGTGTGCCCAATGCATCCTCTGAACAATATATATATATATGAAGGAGTCTTTGATTTCTGCTATTGCGATTATGACTTGCGGGGGCTAGTTTAGAGTTGACTCATCAGCATGATGGAGTGTTAGTAGAGCATGTCTCAATTCAGACTTTAATTATGCAGACCATTTGGATGATGGGTCCAACTTCAAGGAATCCATGGGATGGCAAAGTATGACCTCTTTCTTGACTTGCCCGACGAGGTTAATTAATTCGTAGTCTTTTTTTTTTTTTTAAGAAAAAGCATTCTTCAAGGTCTTGATATCTTTTTGTTTGTTTTAAGGGGAAGATTGTCCTTTCTCAGCCAAGTATAATAATATTTTTATTAGAAGTAATCATATTCAATAATTAAGCATATTGTATATCTCATAACGAGAGTTTAAACATTGATCTGTTATCTGAGAGACTAATCATTTACGTTACACTTGCTCCGTGATGTTAATTGAAAGGATTAGTGTAATAAAGGGGTGTACAATGAAAGTAAAAAGTTTGAGAGGGCGCATCGTTCAGTATTTATGTAAGGGAGGGTCCAAATAAAGAATCTCTTTTTAATTGTCTTTTTTTGGGGGGCTTCCCTCGTAAGCCTCAAATTTTTTCAACTTTCCAAATATTTGTTTAACTTATTTGTTTTCTCTTTTTAAAACCTATGTTTTATTAAAAAAATTAAGTTTTGTCCAAATCCTCATACATTTTAGAAAAATTATTTTAGATATAAAATATCGGTTTGAAATATAGGTTTTAAAAATGTTATCTCTTTTAATAAATTTTCTTTTTCCTATTTTTCTTTCTTTCTATTCCCTCTTTCATATATACTTTTTGCTTTGGAATCCGTAAAAATCAATAACTTTCCGAACACAATCACCTTTTAAAATCTAAATTTTGCCTCAAAATCTGTAAAAGTTATTCTCCAAAATTCAGATTTTACCTCGAAATTCATAAAATTATTTTCAAAAGGAATTTCAAATAACCCTTGAAACTAAAGCATGAGTGAGGCATGAGATGAAGATATAGGAGTGGGTGATGACGCTGAATATGAATCGGGTGAGGTGAGAAGAGGGAGTTGAACGAAATTGGGGACACGTAAATGATGTGATGATAAGAGGCAGCAAGCATGGGTTTATTATTTAAGGATATATAGAGTTAAAGGTTTCACGATAATTAAGGATGGTAGAGGCAGAGCAGTGCACGTGGGCTGTAACATTGGGAGACAGACGGAGACATGGGCCCGGGGGATGAGAGAACCCACCCTCTCTCCCCCTCCCACTCTTTTTAACGATGACATTTTTCAACCGGGTGTGTTTAGAAATTTCGTTGGGAGAAAGAAGTATATAAATTCTGAGGTGTTTTACGGATTTCAAGATGGTTTTTATAGATTTCAAGATGATTTTTACATATTTTAAAATGATTTTATTTCAACTTACGTATGCTGTTGAGGAAACGGTGTTCTCAAACAAACATGTATCTTTTACGACGGTGCATTAGGGGAAAAAACTCAGAATCCAGAACAATGTTTTGGAAAAATATTTTGTTTTTAAACAAATTGAAGCTAACGAGTCACGTACCTACTTGGAGTTCACAATATAGCCTAAAAGGAGTATATAAACCCACGTACCAGATCCATGGCTCTCCGTCCCTACTGGAATGTTGACAGTGACAGGAATACGTCGTCAGATGGCAAAGTAACAAAAATGAAAGAATAATTCACCGAGTTATGAACCTATTTCTCCCATGCATGCATGCATGCCTGCCTGCTCATGCTCATTACCATTTCAACAGTCATGCATGTCTGCTTTTCAAAGCCTACAGCGACATGCATTGTTGGAAAGCAGCCGTGACTTGGAAAGAACTTCATACAGAGAGATATAAAATAAAAGTATGCCTTTTGGCTGCAACGCCACAATCATTTTAATTAAAGGAGCCCTTTGGGTGGATGAAGCTAAGCGCTCCAGCCTCACAGATACCAAATATTTTAACTTAATGTCCCACAGAAAAGAAACAAAGGTATGTTCTGCTTCTGTGGTGGTGTTCCAGCATATAGACTCCAGCCCAGACGATCGAGTTCTGTTTTTTCCTTCTAACAGAGATTTGTACCGTATCAATTCTATAGTTTTGACATCATCTATGTTCTATACCTTATTCTCATATATATTTTTTTTAAAAATAACGTATATAAAGAGATCATATAACAAAAACATATATACCGGGTGTGTTTGGGAATTCCGTTAAGAGAAAGGAGTTTACATATTCCTAGTGTTTTACGGATTTCAATATGGTTTTTATAGATTTCGAGATGGTTTTCTCTTGAATTGTGTATACCGTTGGGAAGTGGTGTTCCCAAACAACCACACTATCTAATTATCTAATCTGTCACCAGTTAAAAAAACGATACCGTCTACATTTGCTGTTGAAACTGAACAGAAGCAGAGAAAGCAAGAAGGTTGAATTGAACTGTTAGATTATATTCCAACGTAATGAAAAATAAAGGTACTATATTTTTCATGGATCGTAATTCATAAAAAAATATAAAAAGCAGGGCGAAAAACTTAAAAATAAGGAATGTGAGCTTTAATGAAAAAAAAAAAGTAAAAGCAGAATGAAAAAGAATTGGGCAAATAATTGTTGTACACAAAACTACTGTGCTGCCACATAAACCAGAAGAAACGAGAAGGTATATGGGGAAGAAAGTGAATTAATGAAAATGACAAAAAGGAGAATCGGGGGAGAGGTGGGGTCCATGAGGGAGACAAAGGGTATCCCATGATTACCCTCCTCCTGTTGCACCCACAATCTTTTCTTTTCCTCTTTTTAGAGCCTTCCAGTTTTAATTTTATTCATTTTTTTAAAAAAGCATAATTATAAACTGCCAAGATTAGGAATGGATTAACGATCCCTTAGATTTTGCCTCAACCCCCTCTCATTAGTCATTACCATCACTAATCTATCCTCACCTTATCTTAATCTCCTGGCCCCCACCCAACCCCTCCCCAAAGCCACTCCTCTCTTTCCATTATCACCTGAATTTTTATTTCAGATTTATAAATTAAGAACATACTAGCATGTTTTATACTTATTTGGAATTCATTTTCCCTAACGGTACACATAAACTACGATAAAACTATCTCAAAATCTATAAAATCACTTTGGAAGCAGTGACTCATTTCTTTTAATGGAGTTCCTAAACACACACTTTGGCATCTTGAAAACACTTCACTCCCCAAAGCCACTCCTCTCTTTCCATTATCACCGGAATTTTTATTTTAGATTTATGAATTAAGATCAGACTAGCATGCTTTGGCATCTCAAAAACACTTTTCAGGCATTTTTGGATCATCTACCAATAAAATCTTATTCATGGTGTAATCGAAACTCATGATCTTGTAGGTTACGGAGTAACTCTATGCGAAGTTGGATTATCCTTTGTTAACAGCGTACACACGCATGGGCGGACCTACATGGTCCTCAGCGGGTGCAACCGCACCCCTGACTTCCAGAAAATTAGGTATATATTAGTACTATGTGATTTATTTTGCACCCACTCATTTGTTAATTTTGAACCCACTAAATTATTCTCAAAAGATATTAAGAATAAGTCATATTTATTTTCTAAAAAATAGTTTGCACCCCTTAAATCAGGGTCTGAGTCCGCCACTGTACACACGTATACGTTAATCATAGATTTAACTTTGTTATCATTTGTTAACGGTTTAACTTACTCTGCTCTGTCGCACAGTAACAATGTCTGGATTTAACATCGTCAAGCTTCTGCTTATTGAGGTTAACCCCATTCAACCATTTTTACTCGCCCCTGATTGTAGTTAAGTTAAACACACCTGATCAGTCCCATCTTCACTACGCGACAAAACAACACAAACTTGGTGGCTCTGTGTCACACAGTAGGGTCTGTAATAATTCTCAAAAAGGCTCGAGAAATCAGGGGAGTTTGTGCTCGGTTAATGATGTCACTGGCGACGTCCAAATTTTTTACTGCATCGTCATCATGATACGGGGAACCAAAGTTAGCAGCTCTTGGGTCACTCAGTAATTACAATTATGAAATCTCAATTGACATGGCATTTTCTAATTGTTTAATGCAACTGGGGATGCACATGTATGTCTCTGTGTGTGGTAGTTACAACGTCAGCTTCATGGTCTGGTTGGGTCAGGACATGTCTGTCCCTGCAGAAACACCATGCCTCTTCCTGCTTCAGACCTAAATTTCTGCTGCCGCTGCTGCTGCTCCTCCTCCTCCATTTGTTTTTGTCCTCCAACTTGATCGATCACATTAACTTAACCGAATCAACTACTATTCTCTGTCCTAGCCTCTTTCTACTGTGCCCTTCAAAACAATTTCACTCTGGCCGTGAATTGCCCGGTATCAAAGACAAACTTTTCAACGCACACATACACACATTCATATATTTTTGTCTTTATACTTCCCCTCTACATTATTATTATTATCGTTAACGGTCAAATTGATTGTCTGCAGGAAAAATTCTACATCTACAAAAAATCATAAGAGGTTGCATAAAATACAGTTTGCTGGAGCTAAAGATGAAGGAGTAAAAAACAAAACTTGGGTGCGGTTTGATTGCTGAGCTTTGACAATGCAAAAGCTCAAGGCCATATAGCTCAAATCATGGAAAATTCAACTTTATTTTAAAACAAAATATGTTATTAGGAAAAGCATTGTTCAGAGAGAGAGTTTTATATCATCCATTCCTTTTGTCGCCATGTGGTCAAATCAACACCATCTTTTTTCATAGGGATTTGATTGGTCTTCAACCCTTTAATTGGTTTGTAATCTTGCTTATCTCTTAACAGAGAGAAACAAACCACAGTTGGTAACATGTCTTGTCCATCTAAACAAGTACTAAGCAGGAGAAGGCAAGAATGGAAAGGCGAATTTAAATGTAACCAGTGTTGGTTTGAAATGGGATTAAGTGAAAATTGGGAATAATTAAGAAACTTGCATGCGTGTAGTGGGGTGGGGAGGCAGGATGGCATGGGTGGGTCGAAGGGTTGTCAAGAAATTTCGCAAAAAATAATACAAACTTTGACAGCATCTCCTTGTTGCGACAAAACATGTTCCTAATTCTCACTAACTCACCACTCTCAAAAACCTTACCATCTAATTTACACCAACCCCCTCATACGTCATTTCTTATGCCAATAAAATTTCTCAATTGCCTCTCTTGTTTATGGAACTTCAGTTTGTCATGAATCCCACATCGAGAATGCTGTCTTACAGCAAATAAGGCCTTAGCTTTTATATCTTTGGCTGTTATTCTTTAAAATGTGGTTCTCTTGAGTATTTGTGCTTATCAAACACATCTCCTTGGTAAATAGAAAGCAGAAAACCTTTAAATTTGATATTGTGGCATGGAATGTTATCACTTTTTGTAACCTGAGTAAACCATTCTATCAAGTTCTTGCAGCATAGAAAGTAACTACAGAATTGAGAAACAACAGAAGAACAGCCATAACATAATTCCTACTTGCTGGTACATCTCAAATATAGATTACTGATATTAATCTTCTCTGCAGCTGATAGATTTCTCATTTTCAGCGCTTGGATCCACTTCGCACGTGTTACTTTCAGGCTTTCACAGTCCGTACCTAGCACCAACTTCCCTCCACTCCCCCCGCTCGGACAGATACCCGTGTCTTGACATATACTTTTTAAGCTCAATTCGCAGGTTCCTTATCGGCTACCACCCAACATGTCAAATTAATACTCAATTAAATATCATATGTACGCGGAAAAATACATCTTAACTAACTTGATAAAGAAACATAATTACTAGAAACCGCAAAGCAAACCTCAGCCTGGGATTCCATGGCCAGCCTGAAGAAATTAACGGCCACAAAGTGCTTGTCCACTGACTCTGCCAATTTGATCTGTGCAATCCAATAGGACGATGTCTCCAGCCTATCAAAACGACATTTGCTACAGCGAAGTGCGCTGTAGAATGGTGTGGCTGACAATTTAGACTTGGTGGTGCTTCTGAATTCTGATTCCACTGGAGTTTGTGGTTCCTCAGAGGCCTTCTCCTTTGACTCATTTGATATTTTTTGTGTCTCTCGATTTAAGAATGCCTCGTCTTTCTTATTCCCTCCGGTGCTGATGTTTTCTCGGAATTCTATCTCACTCGCCGCTGTTCCAAGCTCTTCGGCGGTGTCAACAACTGAAGCCGGAGTTGATTTGGGTTGCTTCTGGGAAACTACATATTTGGGTTTGTTAATAAACTTATCTTTTGAAGGCCTTGTTGGGATGTTTGTGCTTCTGGCTGCACCGAAAACCCGCTTCTGCCTAAAAGTAAAAAAACCGAGGCAGAGAACATTATCTAAGGCAAGGGAAAAAAGCTTTTTTTTTTTCAGTGGAAATGGGAAAAGTGGTGGAATAAAAGTTCACCTGCAAATTTTGGAGGCTTGATGGAGCTTTGGGTTAGTTTGAAGTTTTGATTTTTTAGTTTTATCTGTTATATAAGAAAGGAATGTCTGCGTTAACTGATCGATATTGAAGCAAACCCAGGAATGATGCATCAGAGGAGAGATTTTCATGATAAAGTTGATAGTAGTACCTGCGAAAGTCGAGGTAATGTGATCCATCATCCGCTGAAAGGAATCACCAGAGGCCTGTGCTTGGAGGAGATTTAAAAGTTTCTGAGATTGTGAATTCGTAATACGAGGTTTGGAGGTTGTAGGCTGTAACCGTTGAATGAAAACAAAAGAGCGGGAACAGGTTTCACCTCTGGTTGTTTCTTAAGGCTACAGGGCTCGTTAAGAAATACAGGGCTCTCAAACGGGCCAAGATCTCGTAGCCCAACAAATATGCCACCTATCAATTCTCATTACTGCTATTGTACCAATAGGGTTGGCTTTTATCCCTGTAACATGATTAACTGAGATTTAAATTTTGTTGTGTACTTTGTCTCTTGTAGAAAAACGTCTGTGCGTAACACTAAATAAAATTAGGCAGTCCCTTGTATATCTATGGCAGGTTCGTCTGTTCTTTTCTTTTCTTTTTTTTTTCAAAAAAAAAATTATCCTCAGATGTCGGTCGCTGTACGCATCCCTAGCAGTGTAGTGTGTATCTGTTGCGGGTTCGTCTGTTCTTTTTTTAATTTTTTTTTTTGGTTGAAAAAATTTTCTTCGACTGTGGGTCTCTGTACGCATCCCTCCTAGGATTTTAACTGCCTAGCCACGTATATTCCACCTCATAACACGTCGACAAATACACCGTTTTAATAAAATGAAAAAAAAATCATGTCACATGTATAGAAAATTCCATTAATTGGTTTGTGCATCGGTTTAATCAGTTGGCTGAGAACAAATAAATATTTTGGCACACCAAGAATTGTGTGACATGAAGAATATTTGAGATGATGGCGATGATCGACCGGTTTAATGAAGCGAATAACGTAAACCTCGTTCAGCAAGTCAACTTTACGAAGAGAAGCTAACGAGTATGCCTCTGTTTGTCCGTTTCTCTCCCATGTATTGTAGCACTGATGCTGAGGTTGTGACTCCAACACACACGCACATATATTGTGGGATTTCCTCGGCCTCTCTCATTCAAATTTTTGTGAGCTTAACAGAAGAAAGGAGGAGAAATGGCGGGAGCAAGCGGAGGAAGAAACTTGGAGGAAACCCCAACGTGGGCCGTCGCTCTTGTTTGCTTTGTCTTGCTCTTCATATCCATCATCATCGAACACATCCTCCACCTCATTGGAAAGGTACGTGTAAGTATCAGTAAGTGCGCTTATTAATTTCGATTTTGCATGAAAGGAACTGATTTCTCGTCCGCACTTGAGAGCAGTGGTTGAAGAAGAAGCACAAGAGCCATCTATATGAGTCACTGGAAAAGATTAAATCAGGTTTGAGCAAAAGTTTAACCAGGAAATTAAACGATCGAGTGCTAAGCAAAAAATTACGTATATTTAATTGGTTTTTTGGCGGGTGGTTTGCAGAGCTGATGTTGGTGGGATTCATATCGTTGTTGCTAACGGTAGGACAAGATCCGATATCAAGAATATGCGTATCGGAAAAAGTTGCTGGGACATGGCACCCTTGCAGTAAGAGACAAGCACAGATGAGGCACGAAGGTGACCGTGGCGCCACCGACGCTGTCAGTCCCCGACGTGTTTTAGCCGCTGTGGGAATCGACAAATGCGCAAACCAGGTTTCTATTTGCCTTTCGATTTGCCTGCTATGTATTCATTTAATGATTTTCTGAGAAACCCAAGTGTTGGAATGACGTTAAAAATATCTATGCAGGGTAAAGTGCCGCTGGTGTCACCGGAGGGCATTCATCAGCTCCATATATTTATATTCGCGTGGGCTGTTTTTCATGTCCTTTACTGCATACTCACTCTGGCTCTGGCCAGATTGAAGGTAATTACAAAGCCACCCATGGACTCTCATGTGTTATACCATTACCTTACTGTCTAGTCATTTGCTTTGTTGAATCGCAACATTATAATTGCCGTGGTTATGCATGTAATTAGATGAGGAGATGGAAGCGATGGGAAGAAGAAACAAGAACACCTGAGTACCAATCCTCACACGGTCAGATCTTCTTTATGTGTGTATTAAAAAATAAGAAAAGACTTTGAATGTAATTCTTATATATATATATATATATATATTGGTGCGCATGACAGATCCTGAGAGATTCAGATTTGCAAGAGAGACATCTTTTGGAAGAAGGCACCTCAGTTTCTGGACCCAAACTCCTGTTCTCATGTGGATTGTACTTGAGCCTATATATACTCTTGCTAGTTCATCTTCATATATGAAGTTCTCAAGGACGAACATCTTGAGCGTTAATTCACTCAACTCGCTTTTTATTTCAGGTTTGTTTTTTCAGGCAGTTTGTGAGGTCAGTTCCAAAAGTGGATTACTTGGCCTTGAGACATGGCTTTATCATGGTATTTTCCTCCCACTTACTAGTTTTATTTCTCATGCATGCATGATTTGAAAGTTTGGACAATACTAATTGGGTAACACGGTGATTAATTTAGGCACATTTGACTCCTCAAAATCACGGGCAGTTCGATTTTAGGAAATATATAAGAAGATCATTGGAAGAGGATTTTAAGTTTGTGGTGGGAATCAGGTTTGTGCTCTGTTAGCCCCGTCTGAAGATTGGTTTAAATAGTCCTCCGCAAATGAAAAGTTAGCAATTAGCTGTTTTGCTTCTAATTTCCAGTCCTCTATTCTGGTTTTTCGCCGTGTTCTTTCTGCTGTTCAACACTCACAGTAAGTCAGTAAACCATCTCACTCACAGAACAATATGCTCTGTTCTTCCTTGTTGGTGCATTTTCCCATTGAAGAGAGAAGAGATCAATATGTATATTTGATTTGTGAATGGGCAGGATGGTACTCATACCTATGGTTTCCATTCATTCCTCTGATTGTAAGCAGAAGTCCTCGATCATTATGATCAGTGCTAACTCTTTGGGTTCTAGCGGTAATCAAGAATGATACTCAATAATTATGTGTTTGAACAATGTGCATTCAGATCATTCTAGTGGTAGGGACGAAGCTGCAGGTGATCATAACAAAAATGGCTCATGGAATTCAACAAAGGGGAGAAGTTGTGAAGGGGGAGCCGGTGGTGGAGCCTGGAGATGACCTCTTCTGGTTTAAGCGACCTCGCTTCATTCTGTATCTCATTAATTTCGTGCTCTTTCAGGTATATTCCCAAATAATTCTATTTATATATAAGATTATTCTCTCTCTGAAGACTTGGTTATATGATCAAGTGTGTTTTCCTGAAAACAGAACGCCTTCCAGCTTGCTTTCATTGCATGGACAGTGGTTAGTCCTCAAAAATCAAAACGGCTATCCATTTCCACCAGTTGCTTCGCCATACTATTTGTTTCTGAAAGGTCCGATACATTCATATATGTGATTGGTGCAGGGTCTCAAGTCATGTTTCAATTCGGAAACGATGGATGTGGCGATAAGAATCTCGATGGGGTGAGTGAGTGAAGTCACGTTATTTCAATTAATCTCCGAATGAATGAAAGTGAATCGCAGATATTAGAGATGAATACCCGGTGGTTGTGGATGCAGGGTGTTTGTTCAAATCCTGTGCAGCTACGTGACACTTCCTCTCTACGCTCTCGTCACACAGGTACCATTAATCAATGATCTGTACGAATAATGAAGTCACGGTTCACAGATACATGACTGGTGGATAATGAAACAGATGGGTTCAACGATGAGGCCGACGATATTCGACGAGAAAGTGGCGATGGCAATAAGGAGCTGGCATCTGAGTGCTAAGCAGCAAGTGAGGCGGAACAGGGGATCGGCGACGGTGACTCCGTTGTTGGGCACGGCCGCGAGCAGTCCCATCAGCTTGTTACATCACCACCGCACCCAAGGGAATTCCTCGCAACATAGCGGCAGTGAAGGAGGTTCTTCGTTGGATCACCACGACCTGGAAATGGCTTGCTTGGGCCATGAGAAGGCTGACTCATAGTGATTTCAGTCTCCGTTTGATCAGACGCAGTGCATCCCTATTATTTGGAGGACTCTGTTTGCCAAGTTAAATTTTTTTTGTTCCATTGTATATACCCTTTACAGCTCTACTCCTCCTGCTACAAGACTAAAATGCCATCCTTCAATACTGTTTTTTTAGTAAAACGGGACACTTTCCTCCACATATTTACTTCAACCTCTGTAAAAGTACTTATAAATACTTTTCCACCGCGTTGCTAACTAGACTCATTACTTCTTTCAGCAATCGCTCTTAAATTCATTTGATAGATAATGCTGTTTGAGTGGTTCTTCAATTATTATGGCTCACCTCAATAACTTCTGCACTGTCTGAGCAAGTTAGTTAAACTTGCCAAGTTTACCTTTGTTTAACATCGCAGTCATGACAAAAAATATATCAAATATGATATTGTTAAAATATAAGAAAAGATTGTTTTTAATATTTCAATAATTTTTAATATTTTAATTAAATATCCCCACTAATAGGATTTTTTTGTTGTAGTAATAATTTTTATGATGAAAAAAAAGCTTATCTTAAAATTCTTAGAACACTATAAATTACATTTCATTTCATTTATATCATTCAAACTATATTCATTTTACTGAATATTACCCTTAATTCTAAATATAAAAATTAGATAAGGGTTTATGTTGACTTTAATCCACCATATCTCTTAAAGTTATAATATTTTTCTAAAGTATTCCTATTTATTAGATATATTAATGGTGTTTTTAATGTATATGATTGATTTTAATGTCTATGATCAAAGAGAGTATTCTGGTGATCAACACATTTGTTTAAAATAATTATCTCACGTAATTTCCTTAAGCTGTGTTGAGAGTTGAGACAGAGAGACTCTTAGTATAAAGATTTTTTTAAATGCATTTTAGATATAAACCTGATTATTCGGTAAGAAAATAAATCTCATTTCAATAATAAACTACAAACTGAATTTTGGTCAATTTAAAAGTTAAAACTAAAATATCCTAGCCATGTCGCTGATTCTAGGCTCATCTTGTTGTCCCCAGTCAGCCGTCTCATCGACAGCTGCTCACAATACCCAGTACCCGCACCTAACCTTCTTGATCTTCTCTGCTTGGCGACCATGGCGAGGGGTTCATCTCAATCTCAGTCTGCCAATTCCCAGACCACACGACCCGGAATCGTGGCACCACGTGGCTCCGCCGCTGCCACAGCCGGCATGCGCCGCCGCCGTCTTGGCGGTGTAGCCGGCGGAACCGCTTCTGTTGGAGGTGGCTCCGGTCCTGCCAACATGCTGAGATTCTACACTGACGATGCCCCCGGCTTGAAGATTTCGCCCACCGTTGTGCTCATCATGAGCCTCTGCTTCATCGGTTTTGTCACTGCTCTCCACGTCTTCGGCAAGCTTTACCGTCGATCTGCCGATGCAGTTTGACTGAAAATCTGACAACTCGTTATCTGATCCTTTGTGTTTGGGCTTCTGATCAGTGCCTGAAGCTTAATTTTCAGTTATTGACCTGGTCATTGAAGCCTGCGTTTTCTTCGTTTCTTTGTAAACACTTTCCTGCTATCTAGCTGTCAATCTTGTTAATGTTGGAACAGTTGGATCTTCTCACTGTTGAAGAAAGCCAGTTTTCTGCCATTCTGTGAAAATCGATCTGTGTCATCTTTTTCGTTTTGCTATGCTAATAATCATTTTGGGATTAATTGCTACCTGTTCTGGCCATGTACCCTGCTAGCTTGGCTGGTTATTCTTTTATTAGAAATTCATGCTATTGAATTCAAAATTTCGGACTTTTGTGTTCTGCTGAAACCGGTGTGCATGGCCGAAATACTTAACTAACGTTTTTCACAAAAAAGTTGAGAAATAAGCTAAACCTTAATTTTGATCATTTTTTGCCGATCATTATTTGAACGGGGGATTATGTTTGTGCTTGCTCAGGATGTATATATAAGCGAAATGATTCAGGGACAAGTGGTGTTTTGGTAGCATTGAGAGTTAGCATAATTCTATAGTCTAGCTTGTGCTAATGGAACATTCTCTTGCAAAGTTACCTTAAAATTTCACTTCTCTTTCATTATGTTCCATATTTGTGAAGTCTGAAAAACATTAGGAGAGGAGAACCATGCTGCTCTGTTTTCTCTGTTCTACCAATGTTCTGTTTCTCGATTTTCCATTTTTTTCTAGAAAACCTAATTGAAGTTAGTATTCTGAGATCGAAGCAATCAACTTATCACGCCTGACGGGATGTTTTATCCGACACTCTTGTTAGTTAGTCAGGGAAGATGACGCTGTTGTAAACTTCATCTTAATCATCTTCTGGCTTTATGGTTTTATTTGGCAGAATATCAATGAAATAAATAATACAACACGTAGGCCTGTAGGCTTGAGGATTATACACTAGATATAGCATACTGATAATGTGAATTCTGAGTGAGGCGATGTGCGACCCTGAGAATGGAATACAATTTCTATTGAGGAGTTTAATAGTCTGCATCACGAATCTATGAACACTTTTACATGATATCGTATCCTCGTATTGGAAGAACCAGAAGTTGTAACTACGAATAAGGAAACGCAGAGTAATGATTTGCTTGCACCCTGAAAGTCAATCCTGTGTCCTGCGAGTATCTTCCTGTGGAGGCCTATTAGTTAAGTTCTTCAAAATTGATGGTAGGATCTGGTGGGCTATCATTAAGGATGCCATCTTGAGAATGATTTTGATGATAGCAGTACATGTCACTACTCGTCAACACCTTGCCGGTAAAATGATCCAATTTGTTCTCAATGTGAAGCTCCCTGTTAAAAGAAATGAGATTCTCGTATTGATTATCTTCATTAGATTTTAAATTCAGGGTGTCGAAGTAGCTGTGCACTGAATTGAGGCTGGCGCCTTTGCTGCCTTTAAAGCTCACACTTGAACTGTTCTCTGTGGGAAGCACAGGTTCGCCAACAAGAATAGAGGCCAAGATTCGATAATCTTTGTACTGATAATTCGTGAAGATGCTAGCTTGAAGGTCTGTGTTTCCTGGGAAATGCTCGCAACCTGGAAGGCTTGCCTGCAAGTTTGGCCCAAAATGATGCTCCTGGTTCTCACCATAACTCTTACATGAGTAGCCTTTGCGTCGAACCCGACACAGCACCCAGTCATCCAGCTGTGACAATATAAGACGCATAGAACCATAAACTATTAAGACAGAAGGAAATTTCAAAGTGGAAAACTTTAGCTTTAATAAACATTAATTGAGGGAGTTAAATGACGGTTGAAATAATCTAAAATCGGTAGATCAGTCAAAGATTAAACTTGAGTTGTAAGCATCAATAGCTTGAGGGTAATTTTGGGTGAAAACATGAGTAAATGATTCAAAATTAAAAAAGACATTAAAACCTGGAAGCATGCAAGAGACACTTAACTCGCATGGAACCTTTAAACCTGGAAGGCTTGCTGGTTGTGTCAACCAATCTGTATTCATTCATAATCCAATCAGTCTTAGCCCCTCTGGAAGGGCGACCTGTGTAAAAAACCAGAGCTTTCTTCACTCCTATGCCCTTTGATCCGCAAGAGCTAAGTATAGGCCTCTCTGTACCAGTAGCCTTCCAATATCCTGACGTTGCGGCTCTGTTTGGTCTTAATCCATTTGGGTACTTTCTGTCTCTAGGGCTAAAGAAATACCATTCATCCTCCCCAAACAATGCCTTTTCTGCACATATATCAAAGCCAAATTTTCTAAGTTTCATCTTCTTCTCAGCTCTAGCAATAGAGAAGAAATGGGTCATTTGAAAATAGTAAGTAAATACAAAGAGTGGATGGTGAAGGAGAACACACTGGGCAACTCCCATGGGTTATACTTGTACAGATCAATTTCTGCAATAATCAATGCTGGAAGTGGACCAGATGTTATTTTATTTTCTAAGTAATGAATTATGAGTTCTTCATCAGAAGGATGGAACCTGAATCCAGGGGGAAGCTTGGACCCAGTTTGGTATTCTCCTTCCATTATTGATAAAAAAAAGGCTCTCTTAATCTCTTGTTTACAAGCAAGAAATCAAAAGAACACACAAGAACAGTGATAAAACATATTTGGATAGGTGTTAGTGAAAGAAAGTAATGAGCCATGAGCATTATATATGGTTCAAGTGATCTGCATGTCAAGTTGGAGCCAAGAAGCCGGAGGAAACTACCGGTTTGGCTTTACTCAATGAATTGACCCATACCAACCTACTAGCAACTTCTATCTGCCATAAATGTATTAAAAAGACAATTAGGAATTAAAAGTAATATTGATATTATCAATTAAGTGTCACTTTCCCCGTATTCCAGCGCCCTCATGGGCCAAAAAAAAAAAGCAGTCCGTCTAAATTTAAGCAGAAGTGTATGTTCTAGCTTTTAGGTTCTGTTTTTATCATATTGTTGTGCAAGTTATAGAACCCTCCCCAGTCTGAACTTGTCTAGAAAATTAGAAATGCTACCATACCACACGGTTTTATTCCAGTTACGTACTCTGAAACTATTCAAGGTTACTTGGTATTTAACAAAATATATGATATTACATGTTGAATTTTGCATGTTTTGAAGTTTTCCCCCCAAAGTTACATACAAGTGCAGATTCACTGGGAGATGCTGATTGAGGGTTTAACGGGTTCCATGGCATAGGTTTCTTCGCCAAGCCTGTGCACATGGAAAACTACGTTATTTGTCTCTTCAGAGGGACATGGTAGTGCATGCAAATATATCAAGGCTGAACTGTTTCGAATACCAATTCCTTGAAACCTCCTAAATTTGATTCCTACGGCTGTTCATTAAGTATCAGGTTTATTTGTCCCTGTCCGCTTCGTCATTCACTAATCAGTTATTAGCAATTACGCTCCTTCTTAATTAATTACTCTCCAACTCAAGGTTCATTTCAGAACACATAGATCTTTCCTGATAACACATCTTGCAGAGCTTCCGGAGACTGTGGAGCTACAGCTTGATTAATTACCTGTGTTCATAATTTTTTCTATTTTCAAAAACGTTACTCCAACAGGAGCTTATATTCAGGACCAAAGAAAATATGTTAATAACCACTCGTCCACAATTCATTAATTCATTTGTGCTAGTCTGGAATCTTGCTACCCCAAATGGAGGAATTAGAAAACAACCCTGGAACTAATGTGAAGGTTCCAAACAAAAGCGATGGATAAAACCCAGGTCTTCAGTTTGTTTGTAAGCGGAGAAAGCAGCTTGTCGTTATGTCAGAATTCATGGGTCAGAATTCGCAGACTTCATATCGGAAAACATAGTTATGATCAACTGAGGTTGTCATCTTCTGCGGATGAAGACCTGGAATCCTAGGAGGTCTATCTATGAGCGCATTATACTCCGTTTTTATCCCTGACCGAAAAGGGGCACTTTCTATTTGCGTTATCGTTAATTTTGATTAGCCCGTTTGGACAATCAAAATCCATTCCTGCGCAGACAAAATTTCTCTTACATATTTACCTCGGAATCTGTGTGCGTTCTCCCCACGAGCTATCCAAACAAACCCTAAGAAAGAGAAGGACACTGTATATTTGGCTTTAAATGCTAAGCATAATATAGAGGTAATTATCTTTCGTACTTCTGTGTGAAAGTGAAACACCGGAACATCTTTAATAGCGAAAATTCAAATTTTATTTAATCATGTTAGGAGACATTAACCCTTCAGCTAAATTTAATGTTATGTAGGTACCTATTGAAACTGATCCTTTTGTTTTGACATTCAACTGCTACGTGTGTGTTTGGGAATTCTGTTGGAAGAAAAGAGTTTACAGATTCTAAAATATTTTATGAATTTTGATATTCTTTTATGGATTTTAAAATACTTTTTACAGATTCTGAGATGTTTTTATCTTAACTTGAATGTTTGTTAAGAGAAAGGAGTTCCCAAACAAGCATATGTCTGACTAGATTGTGGATTAAAAAAATGCCCAACCCATGGGAAGAATATAGAGTGGACGAACTGAGCCAATCAAACGGTGGTCAAGTTCTTTTGAAATTCTTCCTCTTACACTCCGTTTGATTACATGCATTCTCGGAAAATAACTTTTAGCATATAAAAATAACTTACGTAATATTTGTCATCATAGTTTAATGAAAATGAATTTTGACTAAAAAAATGAAAGAAGCTCGATAATCATAAAATGATTTTTTTTTTAATTTTTTTACAGTTTAGTTCCAAAGAAGCGTGTTGGGTTGAGATGGCCGTATCCGGAGGAAACGCTAAAAGGTTAGGGATGTCTTCTTTCTTCGTGGTCGCACCTTTCTGGTACGTACATGGTACAACTCCATCGGAGACCATACCTACCGTACCCTTTTACTGCTTTCCACGTAATCCTCTCATCAATTTCTACGTACCCATTTGGCTTTGCATGCACGTGAACCTCCCCTCATTTCTATATTCTCATTTTAAAATTCAAATTTTCGTCCTCTTTAAAAGTATATTCTTTTTGGAAAATGACAGCTAGATCTCTAAAACATTAATTTACAGCTGGGCTTTAAGACATTTTAGGAATTCGATAAAGTTTTTACAGGGTTTTAACCTTTTTTAGTCATCATATGGTAAATGCAACTTGACTTAAATGCCTTTAGTTTTTAGTGTTGCTTATTGGAAAGGGAAAGATGTTGCAAATTTGTAAATCACTGTCAAGTCTTAGAAGTCAAGTTGTGAACTATTTAACCTTTCGAACGATCAATATAGTTAATTTTCAGTGCTCCCTATTAAAAAAACAAGAAATGTGAATATATTGCAGATTTCTTATGAATCCTTGTTAAAATCAGAGAAGATCTGGCCATTAATTTTTAATATATATTGGCACCCCCTTTTCTTATGAATCCTTGTTAAAATCAGAGAAGATCTGGCCATTAATTTTTAATATATATTGGCACCCCCTTTTCCCTCAAGGGAGAGGAGGAAAGGCTATTCAACATGTATTTGTAGTGTTACTTCAATTATGCTCCCAATATCAGAAAGAAATAGATAGGGAAGAGAAGTAAGAATTGTCGTATCTAACTACTCATGGGATGTTCATGGTTTAAAAAAAACTGCATTGATGCCCTTTGAGTGGAAGATAACAATGCTACGCCAAGTGGTTTAATACATTAGTTATTTCTTCAGAGTTCAAAGCAATGTCGGATATGCTCACAAATTCTGTCCTGTGACTCACTTTATCTTGGTCTATATATCTATAAAGATCTTACTCCTCCTCACATGCACACAAATGTATTCTCAGCTATTATTTTATATCAACCTGCATCTCCCCCTCACTCTCACTCTCTCTCTCTCTCTCTCTATCTATATATATATATATAGCCTCATAATTGGTAATTTTCTGCCATTAGATTGATGGAATGAATCATACTTAAAGCAGCCTAGTTAAGTGGTTAATTGGCAGTACACTGCATTTTCTCGTTTGCATCTTTCAAACAAAAGGTACTTCATGTATGACAATGACGTTTCCAACCATGATTATTGGTAAATCTTGGAAATTAATTAATAACATGCATGGTCAAGTCAATAGATGTGATCAGATATGCTTTCCATTCAAATATATAAATTTTGTCTTTCGATTCAGAATTTGACTTTAAAGCCATAGCTACCTTAATCATGTGAAGGGGTTAGATCTATCATCTATGTGTTACTCATGGAATTTTATATTTCAGAAGATGGAAGGGGTATCAGAAGATCTAGTCATTAATTATACGGTGTATAGTTGCCGACGACGGTTGTCCCCTCACACACACAGCTTAATTATTAAAGAATATAATGGTTTTTCCATCTGAGGATCGGTCACTTGAAAAGATTTAATTATGTGATATGTTTAAGTAACTCAACATCGTAGCGTTTTCATATTAACAGAGCAGAAACAATTCCAAAAGAAAACGTCTCTATGTGAAAAAACTGGGAACCAGAAATGCAAAATAAGTGGGGGCATATGATATACAGTAGTAGCCACTGTTTTAGACGAGAAAATTCTAAATGTTTGAACTGATCTATATATGACTTTCCAAAATGTGCCATGCATGTGTGTATGGAAACTAAATGATCTTCAACATCCGATAAGCGTAACAATTACAGATTTCTTGCCTGAACCGAGTCAGTTACTGATCGGAGTGCAAAATAAACACATCATAATTTTTTATAGATAGTCATTTTCTCTCAAATCATTCCTTCTTGCGCGTTAATTTTAATTTCAAGGACTGTTCATTGTTTTATCAACATTCCACAGCGGTGACCACATCCTACGCCGTCCCCTAAGTATTTTTTAGAAAAAAATAAACCAACAAACTCATTCTTACATACCCATATATTTGCGAGCGCGCGCATCATGATAGGGAGTTAATTATAAATTTGCTATTGCAAAATGACAGTAATAGATTCGAATCAAAATAGACCTATACCAAGTTACATTCTTTCATAAATTGTGAATATGCAGTGGAATCCACTTCAACTCTATGCAAATTAAACACATTCCTTCCAGTATTATACACAGCGTTCAGAAAATAGATACGAAATTGTCGATAACTTGTAAATAATGTATTCTGGCACCCTTTATATATATATATGCACATCTTGCAAGATAGAGGAATATATATATAGGGGTTGGTGGGACCACTTGATTTTTTTCCCTCTAATCCTGGTGGGACCATGCATGTATATGTGTGTCTGCAGGATATGTAAATATATATAGCTAGTAGGAGAGAATTCCATATTGATTTGCTATTTGCATGCTTTATCTTATATTAATTGGTATATGGTAGGTAGACGGTGATATGTATAGATAATATAACCCTTCAAAACCGAGGAAAGGTGACTACACATGCATACAGATCTCTGTGTGCAAGTGTGTGGAAACAAGAGATGAATCAGGCTCTTGGGGGGCAGGAGGAATAGCGTTAGCGCGCGCACAGATATATATATATATATATATATATTGAGCTGGTGATCCTTTTGGTTTTCACCGAAGCAAATTCATCATCTCATCATCATTTGGTGAATCTACACAAGACTCGAATCTTTTACACACATACAACGAGGCTTTAACTTAACTATTAGATCTGAGTCGAGTAAGTAGGATGGTGTTTTAGCTGGGTAGTATTGGCATATCCCTTGTGTCACAAGTCCCACATCGGCGAGGTTCGGGAGGGTGCTGGGCTATATAAGCGGACGCGCTGCACACCCTCACAAGACGTCCTTGTGGAGAAAGGGTAATGGGCCCTTGTGACACCCAGCCCTCGTGGATCCGGTCCGGGGTTTGGACACGAG
>JANTPZ010142420.1:0-24845 GCA_025593235.1 Vachellia pachyceras
TCAAATATAAAATGCTAGCCAGCATATTAGATGGCTGGATATATGTATATATGTGAAATATTAATTTATAAATTGATGTGAAATATTGATGTGTATAATTGAATTATATATATCAATTTATAAGTTAAACAAATTAATTTAAAAAAATAATAAATATCTCAACTCATTTAGCTTCATTAATTATTCCAATAATGTAACCATTATTAGTTAGTGTCACAAGACAAAGTGAACCTAGCTAACAAAATAGAACATATAGAAAAGAAGTACATGAATCGAGCTGATATTAATTAGATTCATGTGATAGATGGAGTAAGTATATTGTGTAACACGTCATTTTATTTTCAATGGTGAAGACAAATTCATGTTCGATGTGCCTACCTTCTTTGAATATATTCCTTCGACACAACCATATATTCATCACTTTATTTCACTCTTCCAATACTCTGTTATATATATATATATATATAGAGAGAGAGAGAGAGAGGTTTTATTCAAACCCCTTTTCAAGTAGTCGTTATCAATGATCGATCATAAATTTATATAGTCCATGGTAGTAGTTATGAACTATATAAATTTATTATATATATTTATGTAATTAAATAGTTAAAAGTAAAACAAGATTTGTTATTGTTGTGGTGGCTGTGGTCAATAGCGGAGGCAGGACTTTAGAGTAGTGGAGACAAGTTTTTTTATTTTTAAACAAATGATAACAAGTTTGCCAGTATAAATAATTTAAGTGGATTCAAATTTTAAAAATAAGTGGGTGCGTGATACAAATCTAATAGTAATTTACATATACACCAAAAATTGAGTATAGGCTTTTGTTCACCCTCACTTCTATGTGGCCGCCACTGGCCGTGGTCTCATGTTGTATATTATGATTAGGCCCATCCGGAAATGTGGTGGATGAATACTTTTACGTAAGTTGAGATAAATATGTGAATGAGATTATTTCATTTTATGGAAAAATACTGTTGAATAGATATTTGGGAAGCACATAAACATTGTCAAACTGGTCTATTATTAGTTGCATTCTAGTTTTTCTTTTCTTTACCAACTTAAAGTCATTTTAAGGACACCAAGTTATTTCTTGACTTATTAGAGTAGCTTTAATTTAAAGTCACATTTTACAATTAACAAATATTAGATCATACCACCAAATCAAAAACTGAAATCTATAAAACATGCTATGTGCAATTTATTGCATATAATTAATTTTTTTAAAAAATGCAAGTGATAAAAAAAGATCTGAAAGCTTTCTGGAAGTTTTCAGATGGATAGGACCTGTAAGTTTTTTTGAAACGGATTAATATTGCTCTTATCATTTAAAAAACTGATTTTTGACTATTAAAGTTGACTAATCTATTTACAAATATTGGTCGACTGATGGTTGATTATTTGCAATTTAATGAAAGGGTAAAACTGCCTCATTTTAAAAACTTTTGAATGTAAAATGACTCATCGAAAACTTACATGTTATTTTATCTTTTTACCCTTTAAACAAACAGATGCAGCTAATTATATATAGATAAAATATATTAGAAAAATACTGAGAAAATAATGATGAAATTACAGATGGAATAGAATAATCCTAATTAATCTAAAAATAAGGCAAATTATATCAAAATGATGAATAAGCCAAATCGATCATGGCTTTGATTACTAGATCTTGGAATCCAAAATAAAGAACACTAAATTTGATAATGGGTTGGTAAAGAAGATTACACATGATCTTCTGCAATATTAATAAACTCATCCAATCAAACCTGAAGAGCACATTCCAAGGAAAGAGATAGGGACCAGGATTATCTTTATTTTAAATTCTGTACCCATCAGAGTAATTGTTTCTTAAAAGATAAAAATAAAGATCAAATATGATGAAAATAATGGGTGGATGAGCACTTAATGCAAATCCCACCACCTTGTGCTAGGAGTTTGATGGCAGCATGGCTTCATTTAGGAGTCTTTATCTATTGGTTTCATTTAAAAGTATCCTTTTTAGTCCAACAAGAAAAGTTCATCATACTTTTTTGAAATTTAATTGGCATATGTATCCATTGAAAAGCTAATTTTGTTCGAACCATTATCAAAAGTTGTACATGGGCACATCTAACAAGAATTGGTATGAAAGCTCCTCTTTAAGAGATTCAATCCCATTTGTCACATAATGGCTCTTCACATAAAAAAAAAAAAAAGTTTGTTACATTTTTCGCCCTTTTGGAGACAATTTTGCTTTAGGTACGATTGAACATAAAAAATTTCTCATACCCGTCATTTATACATGTATCATTCTACTAGAGACAATTATATTTGATGTATTTTTTAACACTAAATTTGGGAGGTTTTCTTAATGAATATTCAAATATCAATTATTCATATTAGGAGATATAAGAGATTAAGTCTTTTTGCCATGTGTTGGGGGTGGGGGTAGTGTCATACTTATTTCCAAAGGAAGTCCCAAGTTGAGGTTCTATTGTAGGCCAGACATTCAACCAAGCCCAATTAGATTCATGGGTACTGATTCACAAAGCCCACAAATAACGAAGCCCATTTGGCCCAAAATAAAAGAACGTGAAGATATCAACTCACCACCCCAAACAAAATTCAAATTCAACACGCTTGCGAAGTTTTAGTCTCAGCCCTTTATTTATATTTATATTTCATGAATTCATTAAATTCTGAATGAAATTAGATCTCTCATTATATTTATATTTATATTTTTAAAACTATATTCAACCTTGCTTCTTTTCTAAAAAAAGATATATTGCTAATGCTGATTTTATAAATAGTAAGACCCGTTATGGCTTTCTTATTATATTACATCAATCATTTAATATAATAGCTAATTGGTTTTTATTGGATAGATTAATGAATTTAAATACATTACTCGAATGTATTTATATTCATATTTTTTGTTCAAATAATTTTGATGGATTTGTAAACTGATATGTAATTTAATTATATTATGTAATTAACTTCTTTAATCTATCCAATAAAAATTAAATGGAAGGTGATATTAAATAAAAGTATATAAGATATTTAGATTATTTATCTACTTAATTTTAGATTTATTAAAAAATAGTGTGAATTACTTGAAGATTCCTGGTAAATAAACTGCATTATTTATACCTTATGAATGGTTAGACTTGTTAAATTTTTATATTAGTAGTAGACAAAAATATTTTATATTAGTAAACGTAGATTTAAATTAGTATTTCTAATCACCAATCAGTTTGTTTAAAATTAAACAAAATGATTTTAATTAAGCAAAATAAGAGAGATTAGTGACAGAACCTCATGCTGACATGAGAGATATGTAAAGAGCAAAGTTACTGAAAAAATTATAGAAGAATCCTCAAAATTTTATTGAAGAGGATGATTTAAAAAGTTTTTATACACCAAAAGTATTTTTACACAGTAAATCTTGTACACAATCTTAATTTAGATCATCCTTGCAAAAATTCAAAGAGGACTTTTTTAAATTTGCTTTAGAATTTTGAGTTTATTTTGATAAATTTATTTAACAAAATCACTTTTCCCCCACAACATGAACACTACCATTCACATTTACCCTTCATAAGAAAGCACTTCCCCCAAGACACTACCAGACATGGTGGTCGTGATCAGTCCTCACAATAGGGTATCTGTGAAGTCGTCTGGTAACATTCTGAGGGCCTTTCATTTGAGGTATGAGATAGGATAATGGATCAGAAAAATCCCATTCCACAAAAAATTCATGCTTGGGCAAAGAAGACGAGAGATTATGGACACAGGAGAAACCCACATGATTGTTCTTGTTTTGTTTCGTTATTATTTATTGCTTATTATTTAACCCATCATCATTCTTATATAGCCCTCCCACCCCCCACCACCTCTCTCCAATCCATCCCTGTCTGTAACTTCGCTAAACCACGGAAATGGAAGCTAATGCAATGGCCAATCGCCGCATTGCAGCAATCACGAACCAGCTTCTGCCTCGTAATTTCCAGGTTTCTTCCTTTTATTTGCTTAAATTCTTGTGTCCTCTTATTGTAATTTACTCCTCAATGCTCGGATTTGATTTTCGATTTTGTCAATTCGGACTGAAATTCAAACTCAGACAATTCAGACAGAAAGCTCCGCAAATGATAAAATTCGAAGCTTTAGTTCTCAATTTAGCAATACATAAACCTATAATTTGGTAATACTGGTTTCCAAATCTGAAATTGCCATGATGTGTCGTTATAAATTGTTAATCAAACACGGAATTTTGTTGAAATTTGCTGAGTTGTCAAGTGAACTTGATGTGCTCTTTGCATATTGAATTTGATAGGAAGGAGGGGATGTTCATCTGAGGAGAGATGATTGCCGAGCGAAAGGTGGGTCACCTGGATTTAAAGTTGCCATCTTAGGGGCTGCTGGGGGAATTGGTCAACCCCTTGCTTTGCTGATGAAGATGAACCCACTAGTTTCTGTTCTTCATCTTTATGATGTTGTAAACGCCCCTGGTGTCACGGCTGATGTTAGTCACATGGACACTGCAGCTGTGGTAAATTTCTTATATGCCTGCTACTTCGAGTCTTCTTATTGAATTGTTGATCTATGAAGCTCTTATACTGATGAATTTTGTTGTTGATTAATAATTGATTTTTGAATCTAAAAATTGGGTAATCTTTTTGCAAGTGAATAGCCTGACTCCGATAATCTTGTCTTCAGAATAAATGGGGATTAGTCTTGTGAGGAAAGCTCAGGCGTAATTCCTGTGTGCCTGTGATCACATTTTCCTGTCAAATTATGTTTTTATTGAATGCTTGATAGGGCACGTTTAAAAGTCTGTATTTATGCCTTGTTCTTTGTCTTAAGGAGCTAAAAATGGTTATTTGCAACTCATTTGGGGTTTTCTAGGTGCGTGGCTTCTTGGGTCAACCGCAACTTGAGAGCGCGCTTATAGGCATGGATTTGGTGATTATACCAGCTGGTGTTCCTAGGAAGCCTGGAATGACAAGGGATGATTTGTTTAAAATAAATGCTGGAATTGTGAGGACTCTTTGTGAAGGAATTGCCAACTGCTGCCCCAATGCTATTGTCAACTTGATCAGCAATCCAGTGAATTCCACTGTTGCTGTTGCTGCGGAAGTTTTCAAGAAAGCTGGCACATATGATCCAAAGCGGCTGCTTGGTGTTACAACCCTTGATGTTGTGAGGGCAAATACTTTTGTGGTAAGCTACAGTTAGGACTGTCTGTCTTAAAAAAAGCCTTTAATTCATCATTGTTCTTTCTTGCTGTAAAATCCTTTCTTATTTTTTTTCGTAGGCAGAGGTACTGGGTCTTGATCCTAGAGAGGTTGATGTTCCTGTTGTGGGAGGTCATGCTGGGGTCACAATATTGCCTCTGTTGTCACAGGTTTCTTCTTTGAAAGCCCCTCTAATTCAAACTACTTTATGGAACAGCTTGCTGATCGACCATAAGTTCGGTTTTTCGCAGGTTAAGCCTCCCAGTAGCTTCAGTCCTGTGGAAGTTGATTACCTAACCAACCGCATCCAAAATGGTGGAACAGAAGTTGTTGAGGTGATGTTATACAAGTCAATCATCTAAAGTTTCTATTTGACCAGACTGAATTTAATTGCTAATCTTAACTTGTAGCTTTTCTCTATGTTGATAATAAGTCCTATTTTCCCTTTCCTTCTTATATACTTCTACCACACACCTTGAAAAGATTCATCAAGATGGTAATTTGAACTCCTATATTTTCTCATAAGAAGGTTCTGGCACCTGCTTGATGCCATGTTGCTATTGTAAAATTTCAATCAAATAGTTAAATTTTAAAAAATGATAGTATTACTGTCAGAGTCAGATGTTAGTGCTCCATGATGAGATCAAGTAAGATCCTAATTGCAACAATTTTGCCCTTCTCCTTAATAGATGCTTGACATTGATTAAATAAAATACTTGCTTAGTAACTTAAGTGAACATTCTGACTAATATTAATCATTCAAGCTTGTTATTGACTTGACTACATGATATAAGCCGCAACTTAGTTTCTCTTATTCATAGCAGGAAGATATTCACATTGAATGGTTCAATCATACTATTTTATCCCCTTGCTTCTTGTTGCCATTTGCTCTGCTCATGAGTTCATAATCTAATGGCAATAATTCATGTTACAGGCAAAGGCTGGGGCTGGTTCTGCAACTCTATCAATGGTCAGCAGCTTTTCTTCAAATATTTACAATTTCGGGAACTATTACCTTGCACCAATGAATCCTATCTACTCCTAGTGGATAATCTAACAAACTAGAAATTTCACTTTTGATCATTGTAGGCATATGCAGCTGCCAAGTTTGCTAATGCATGTCTCCATGGCTTGAAAGGAGAAGCCGGGGTGGTGGAGTGTGCTTTTGTTGCTTCTGAGGTATGATATTCCAAGTCCTTGTAAACTTCCTACATTACTTTCGGACTTGGAGCCTGATAGTGGATGATGTCTTTAACAGGTTACAGAACTCCCCTTTTTTGCAACCAAGGTACGTCTTGGCCGTGGTGGAGCAGAGGAAGTTTATCAACTCGGTCCCCTGAATGAGTATGAAAGGTATGACCATAGAGTATCCAGTTTTCTGCTAATTTCTTTGTTGGAACCACCAAGCAATTAGAAGGCTTTGCATTTTTTTTGTTGTTAATAGGATGGGATTAGAGAAGGCAAAGAAAGAGTTAGCAGGAAGCATCCAGAAAGGGATTGACTTCATCAGAGGTTAAATGAGAGGCCAGGAATTAGCTGGTTTTTGTCTCAACGACAACCACCTTGTGTAATAATAATAATCTTTGTTCATATTAGATCTTTTTTTGGAGCCTATTTGTGTATTTACTGTTTTACCAATCGCATGAAATTTGAATATACTTGAAAACCATATTGGTGATCTCAACTTTGCATACTTCCATACAATGAACTATTTTAAATTTTTTTTTACACTTTACATCCAAAATAAAGTGAATAACTGTTGATATAAGGTCTTAAACGTTCATAATTAGTTATCCAGCTATTCATAAAAAAATATAATTAGAACCCGTAAAACGGATAATTTTCTCTTGAATGAATCCACTCTAAGAGAATCCGTCATTGTAAAAGAAAAAAATTAGATCATATACTCAGTTTGTGGATCACTTCCGTATTACAAAAGATCCAATTTCGTTCAGCAGGGGCGCTCTAGAGATCCTGTACGATCTTGGGTTTGTGCCATCATACACCACATGAAGGAAAATTATTGCTTGTTGCTTTGTCTAGTTTAATAATTCCTCTTACCCCAATGAGTTTTACGGATCCACTGGACCAGAAGCTTCTCTCTCAGTAGGATTCGAACCCAGATGGAGTTCTGACAATCTTAGAGCGAATGGATCTTGAAAAACAAGAAAACACATACGGACACTCAAAGTAAAAAAGTAAATCCATTTGTTAAAATAATAGAATGGCACATATAAGCCATATCTCTGATCTCAACTAGTGGAATAAAACTTGTTGGCGTCAGTATTCTGTCTATTATAGTCTCATAAACTCAAGATACATACAGTTTTCATAATGACTAGGTATATATAATCAAGTTATTTTCCCCCAAAAAAAGGAATATAATCAATTTTAAAACCTTCTATATCTCACAATTCCATTCGTTAACACCAAGTCAAACTCCTCCATCTCACAATGTGAGGGGGTTCGAAGGAGCGTAAACTATTGGTACCTTGGACATGCTCACGTTTCCTGTCAGCACATTTGGCGCCACAGTGTCTTCAATAATCATAGTGTTCACAGGAGTCACTCTCTCTGGTATCACTCTATCACCATCAACCTTTGCCAGCACCTCAAAATGCATCCTCACTGTCTCCGGCTTAGTCCTCCATGCCGGGAAATCCTTGAACAAATCACCATCTCCTTCCTTCAGCTTCTTCTCTGCCTGAAACCCTATCTTCACGAATGTCTGAGCAGAAACATCTGCCTTCAACAACTTGAAGGAGCCCTTCTTATTCGCTTTAGGACCCAACACAGAAGATAAAATAGCCTCAAAACCCAACAGATTAGGGTTTGATCCATTGATTGAAGGGATAGGCCACATCATGGTAAAATGAGTTGGAGTCAAGAGAGTTGGAGCATCATTCTGGATATCAACGGGTGCTAGAGTTTCAATGGCCTTTGTGCTTAATGGGGAAGACAGTTCCACCAGACCTGGGGCTAGGCGCTTGAGCTTGAGACGGTTATTTGAAGAGGTTGGTGAGGAGGAAGGGGATGAAATTGATGTTGCACCAACGATGCGCAGTGACAGAAGAGGATCACCCTGGTCGCGGGTGAGGGATGCATGGCGGAGCTGCTCTGCCAAGGCCATTAGGCCAACGGCAAATCCATTCTGTGATCCGTTGAAGGGGAGGGGGAGATCAAGTGGCTTGCGAAGGCTAACTGATCTTGCACCTTTGACAGTGACAACAGCACCATTTGCTAATATGACGTTCTTGAGCACACCAGCATCAACGTCATGCTGCAAAGCCATGTCAAGTTCCAATTAAAAAGGAGAAAAAACAACTATATCATTCCATATACATATAGACAGGAATCACTCCCCAAGGATGTCCTACTAATTATGCAGGTTGACTGAAGATTTCACTACGCTTTGTTCCATCCTAAAAACCATAGGCACTGACAATTTTTTCTTGCCATCATAACCACTGACATGGATACTAGATGGAGAGCTAGAACAATTTGCAAAAAAAAAAAAAAAAAAAAACTGAAATGTTCAAGTTGAATTAGAAATGTCCCACTCGCTGACATGGCTTTGTTTTATTATTAGATGTTGGTGCTTCAGAACACAGGTAACCAACATGCTTGTATACAAACTCCGACAGGGTTTCGAACAAATTAATTCCTTAACATTTGAGTGAGACAGATAACATCAATATGAAACGTAAATAGCACTAAAGTTTAAAACATCCCCGTCATACACAGTGTCATCTGCATTCTTGTCAAAAGCCACTAATTTGATTACATTTGAGATGAAAAGTACAGATTCTAACATCGATATAAGACACAAGACCCTAGAACAAGACAGACAGAAACATGTCAACACAGATTTCCTAAATGCAATGTGGTGTGTCGCAAATCAACTGACAAGAATGTACTGCAGTAGAGAATATGATTCCTTTCCAGTAACACCATAATATGCAAATTATACCCAGTTTCATATGAAAGTACTCATCAATCAACACATCAGTATATCACCACTGATATCACAATAAATCTTAAATTTTATATTAGCTCGCCATATTTCATATAAGTTGTCTAATCCAAAAGAGGCTACTGAACTACTGTCCTATGTAAGACAAGGCGAAATCAAGTAATGTTTGAAGAATAAAAAAAAAAGAACTTACAGGAAGAGAAATTCTCATATCCTTGGCGTCATGAAGCCAGAGCTCCATAGGTCCAGCCAGTTGGAACGGAGACAAAACTGGCAACTCATCACCCGAACGCCTCTTCTCAACCAGACCCGTTTCTTCACCAGGTTGAACCGGTTCCTCGACCCGGAAAATTGGAAGATCAACGTAATCCCACCGCTTCACATCCTCCAAGAGCTTGAATGGAATAACCTTCTGATCAATCTCCAGGTCGAATTCATACGCCACAGAATGCCCCACTTGGGCATCTCTCGGATCAAATCCACTTATTGTCAAATCTTCCGATGGAAATCCTAACCCTTTCACGATCGCTTCTTTTAAATCCTGTAAACATCGTGTACACCATGATCAGAACTGTGTCTATACATAAACTGATAAACAGATATTAGATAAAATACCCAGATAAAAAAAAAGAAAGAAATCGCAAGAGCGAAGTTATTTTTCATAATTTTCGACGGTTCCAAAGCATAGTTCAAGAAAATCATCAGCTTTGACAAAAGAAAAAATTGAAAAGCTTAAACGGCCGAAAAAAGAGAAAACCATAAACGAAGAATTTTCTTTCATAATTCATCCATCCGTTAACGGGAAACCAAATGCAAGAATAAGAAGAAGAAAACCCAAGAAAAATGACATACAGAAATCGCCTTGGGGTAGGGCGGTTTAACGACATCGGAGGTGGAAGGCAAAGCCGAGGAGAAGTAAGAAAGGTGGAGAAGCAAAGCGAATGCGATGATCCGAATGCGAAGCGATCCCATCTTGTGGCCAAAAGAGAGAGGAATGAACACAATGGCAAAGAATTTTTTTTTTTTTTTGGGGGCAAGAAATGGGAAAGAAGATTGAAACAAGTGAAGACGCTCGAAAAATCCCAGAAGATCGAGCTCCCTTGCCGAATATTGTTATGGGGTCTTTTATAGTCAAAGCTTTGAATAAATCTGAATTTTCATTAAGATAAATATAAATTTTTCACTTACATACCCCTATATAAATTTTGATGCTTAAATTTAATAATAATAGAATCAATCAATTTATGTTGTTAATTTATATATAAAAAAGCTCTTTTTAATAGAGTTAAAGCCTCAAACCAACAACATTACGTCCTGTGATGGGGCAAAACGACACCTATTTCTTGTAAATACAATTTTTTTATTTATCGGAATTTTCTGTTATAAAATTTTAGGTTTGGTTGAAACTGGGGCAAATCAAACAAATCATTTAATTTGATCATATAAGTATGTCAACACAGTTTCATTAAGTTGTGGTGATACCTCCCTAAATGTTTTGATTGGAGCCACAATAAAATGATACTTTCAAGATCGAATCCTATCCCTTTATGACATCGTACTATCCATGCATCCGTCAGTTGAACTAATCATTTATCCGATTTGATAATGAAGAAATAGATGTAATCCTTAATTAAAAAAATACCAAAAAATGAAGAAGGGCTAATTTTGGGAATTCCAGATTTGCCTTGGGAACAAAAGAAGATTCTGGTCGTCGCTGTGTGTGGTGCAGATTCAAGGAGTGATGACGTGGAGCACGTGAACCAATGAAAATCGAGGAAGTTGTATGGAAACGACTGTGATTGGTTGGAACTTGTTGGAAGCACGTGGACATTAACAGTGAATTTTTTTTCCGGTTCGTTCCGTGGGGCTTTTTTTTTTTTTTCAATTACAGGGTCAAGCTTGACTCAAACTTTCCCTTCAAATGATAATTACGCGGCCCTGATTGGGCGCGTAAGGAAAAGTTGGTCTACAACTACACGACGTCGCATTGGTCGAGTCAGGAAAACAAATAATGAAATAATAAAAATCGAAAAGATGGCGTCGCCCGAGTTCGAACCAGAGACCTTCAATGGAACCTAAAACTTGAAAATATTGTAACTTTCTTTGTATTTTAATTCATTGCTACTTAAGTTTTATGAATTATAGCTCGAAATGGGTAATAATAATGAAATAAGTATAGAAAATTTGCTCATTGAAAATTAATTACTTAATCCATTAGGAGCATTCTTGTATTTTCGTAACATTTCAATATCATTAATTGGTCCACACGAGGCTAACATGAGATTAAGCATATTGAATACTCTGATGTTATCCTTTCATATTTTAAGGGTTTTTTAAGTATTATTTTCCCATATCATTATTTTACATTTTCAAACTATAATATTCTACACCAAAATCAATCCTTATGTATGATCCTATTATTGGTTTATAATATTCTATCACTAATTTAAATATTATTTTATGTATGCTTATTCTTCCCCTACTGCTTGATGCTTATCCTATTATTGTCCCAAAAATATAATTTAAGTCCTTAATCGGAATGAAACAAATTGGCAGAAGTATAATTGTCTAAATCTTTTTCTTTCTCTGTAAATTTTTTTTTATCGATTTTATGATTAAATGAATCTCATTAAAAACATGCAATCATTAATATGATTTATATTATTCTATATGTGAAAGAAAGATGCATTCCCCTCTCATGATAATATATAAAAATTGGCTTCGTTTGGAAACTCGTTGAGAAAACGGACACAGATTCCTAGGTACTTTATGTGAGAGGAATTTTGTCTCGGCTTGCGTGAGAATGGGTTTTGGGGGTCAAAACGGGGTTCCTAACGGAAACCCAAACAAAGCCATTATGTATGATCAAGTAACCATTTATGAGTAATTAAATTAATGATTATATATAATAGAATAGAATAGAATAGATCTCCATTCCCTATTCCCTGGAAATTATCCATGTTTGTTCTGACCCAACATAATAAATAAGTTAAAGTATAAATTTAATCCTTCAAATTACATCAAATTTCAATTTCAATCCTTAAATTTAAAAAGGTATTTTCAGCCATTTGTTGTTAATGCCATTGGTTGCACTTAATAGAAAATGATGATTACTCAATAAATTTAAGTGATAATTTTATAATTGAATTATGTTAAAATATACTTAAATATTGATTATTTAATATAATTATTTTTATATTTTAAAATTAATCATATTTTCTCAGCATTTAATTGTATGAATACCTTTTAAATTTGCTGAACTAGTATTTTTCATTAAATTGAACTACGACCTTAACAATAAAGTACTGAAATCATACTTTTTAAACATAAAATATCAAATTGAAACTTTATATAAACTTAAAGTATCATATATATATATATATATATCTATATATGCTTTAGCCAAACAATGATTTGGGTTAAGAAATAATTACCAGGAATGGCAAATCATTCAAACTATGTTGAACGATTCATTAATTACACACTAATGTTGGATCATTTTAAAGGCTGATACGTTTCCTACAAGATTCTCCAGTGTCATGCAACATTCTGAATCCATCTGTACAATATAATAAAAAAATCTCCTTAATTATTGAGATAATATAGTATTATTGAGTTACATGTGTGTGTGTCTATATATATATATATGTATCATATTACTAATTATTAAAACTTGTGACTGAATTATTGTGACTGAATTATTGTTTAGCAATCGATATTGGGCTAATTTAATTTTAATTTCAATTATAATATTCTGGTATGACGTTTATATTGATTTCAGAGTTAATATCTTGTGATTTCCTAAGGTGGCTTAGAATCTTGGATCAAACAATCTTTTGCTAGCTTTAATTCTATTATTTGAATTTAAAAGTTACAATTAAGTAGTGATTTTATTATCCTTAATTCCTCTTTACTATTCTGTTGGCAGTTAGTAAATTGGAAGTTTGAAAAATATTTTGTGGCAATTCGAGGTGGCTCGGTTGTTGGATTAAAGCTTAATTATAATTCTTTAATTCATTATTTTTAACTCCCATATCTATTGAAGTGATGATTGCCCACGTTGTTGAGTTGAAGGATTGATTATTATCATCATTTATTCGTGTGTTTCATTTTATATTCCTCTTGTCAAAATTCATTTCAATTATTTTTATTGAAAAAATCAAAAAGAAGTATTTTAATTTCAGTTTAGGTTGCTCGCATTCAATTATTAGGAATTAATTTCATTTTCGACTCCTCAAAGTGAACACGACTCGAATTGGTGCTATACTACATTAATTCAGTTAAATTATTTTTGACGCGGATTTAAGGCGACTAAAGATCCGCTCGTCAATACACCCTCATTATGAACTTATTATGTATGGTCATAAGATGTTCAATAGAGAATGGATGATTGAGATATATAAAAAAAAATGTTGAATCGGCCAAAAAAATGCTACAAAAAATGGATCACAATAATAAGTATAAATAAAGGAACCTTTATTCTTTTTTTTTTGTTTAAAAAAATCCGTATGAATATCTATGATAAAGTTGGAACCTATTGATCATCGTGGAATGTCTCCTATTCTTTAATCCTCACATTGATCTAAGAATAATGCAAAACAAAAGAATCTAATAATTGTTTAAAAAAATATTACTCGGATGGCAATTGGAAACGACACAAGGGACACATGTGACTTGTCGTTAACCATCTCACAGTACAACCATTGTGAAAGATGTGATCACAAGGCATCTGCAAAAGATCATCTTCGACAGCAAAATTCTCTAAACAAACGGCACATCTTTCTGCGTTTAATTGACCTTCTTGCGCTTTGAATTTTCTCAGCGAAGCTATGGCTTCTTCCGATGCCGGAATCATAAACGACTGTTGCATCGATTGCTCTATAGCTGCATCCATATCATTCGCTCGATCATCTTCTTCATGAGCAGTAGGTTCTGCGACTCTAATATTTTGGGTTAGAGGAATCAGACGATGACGAGAAGTGGTTTCCGATGGAGGGGTCTGTTCGAGCGCTCTCTGAGCCTGAGACACGATCAGAGACGACATCCTCCGTAAGCTTTCATCGGAGAGATGCAGAAAGACTGTACGTAGGAATCTTCCAGGATTCCGAAGGAGTTCTTCGCAGGGAATAATGAAAGGATCTTCAAACAACTCAATGTTTGATATTATTTCATGTAGTTGCCCAGGTGGACGTGTGAAGAAAGCCAAGTTGAATTGAACCTCAAAGTTATCTTCAGTCAATACTTCTTCTAACTGGGGAGACGCCATAATTCTCACCTATGAACTAAAGTACATTGTTGTGATGTTCTTCAGAGATACACACACACACACACACACGCGTATACGTATTCATAAGAATTTGTTATATAAACTGATAATCAACAAATAAGATAAAAAGATAAAGATATGAATATCATTTTTAAACTTTTAAAGGATATATAATATCTTTAAACATGAGTAATCTTTTTTTTTAGTATCTTGATTAGAGAGAGAAATAATAAATTAATTCTCTTGATATTCGAATGTCAATTGAAAAATCATGATTATTTTTTAATAAACTTTTAGTCGAATATAGATTGGCGCAGCTTATTTAAACAAGGTTATTGTAGCATAAATTTAGTTAATTAACATGATTTTTGTGAATAATGAATTAAGATTATGTAAAAAAAAAGAACGTTCAATATGTCTTAGTTCTTTTTTTATTTTGATATATTATTTACGTTCTTGAATTATCTTTTGAGGTATTTAAAAATATAAATTATAAATTATACCGGATAATGTTAAAAAATTGAATGTGTTAAAAAAGTGTTTAATCATTTAATTCATCGTATATATTTATCTTAAGTGGACCAGTGTAAAAAATAATTAAGTAAAATCTATAATTTATTTGGATAAGTATAATTTATCCTTAATTTAATGATGGTGTTAAAAAATAATTAATTTAATTCATTATTAGGGCAAAAAGTGTAGCCATAAGATCAAAAAGTTGTACTAAGTATCATCATTAGGGCAAAAACTAGTAATAAAGATTAGTCAAACCTTCTCCCACCATAATTTCAGAAAAGTAGTAATAATTTTTCAATGGGTAATATATTGGGACTCTTCCTATATTAATCCCAATGAAACAGATTCTCCACTTTTGGGTCAAAATCGAATTTATGATATTTTTAGAGTTTTTTCAAATTTTAAATTGAGATTTGAGAATAAAAAAAATAATGTTCGATCCTATATTTCTTTGTTTTTTAACCAACAATGTTCAATCCTATCTTCAACATAAAAGATAACTGAAAATTTGGATTTAATGCTAAATATAAATTCTCAATATATTTTATTTCATATTTCATACACACACATATAACTTTTAAATTTCATGCTTGCTACAAAAATTTCACCATTAAATTACGGTTCGATATAATTTATATTGTAAATATAAATAATCTATTCAATCATTAAAACTTGACAAAAATATTTTTAATTTTTAAGTTTATGAAAAGATTTCGTACCATCAAGGTATTGACTAAATACCTCCTTAAACTTTAATTTATTTATATTTTTTATTTACTATTTATAATATATACTGTTTTGTGCTTAACAATAGCTCATACAAAAGTGAATTCAAGAACATAGATAATATATCTGAACAAAAAAAACTAAAAATACATTAACAAAGTTCTTCTTTAATAATTTTATTTATATATGCTGCGTGAATCTAGATTTGACTAAAAGTTTATAAAAAATAATCAATATTCAATTTACCTTAAAATTATAAAGAGAACTGATTTATTATTTATTTTTTATATAGATGACTCTTTAAATATTCTTATGTTTAAAACACTATATTTTCTTTCAAAGTTTGAGATGAAATTAAGATATACATATCTTATCTTTATCTAATTTCTTGATTATCAGTTTATATAATAAATTCTTAGAAATATACATCTTATACATCTTAAAAGGAAATTTAGATATGTTTGATCACCTAATATAAGATAACTTCGATATATTATAGCATATATTAATGGTTCCGGGATCACCTAATCATGTTAATTAACTAAATTTATGCTACAATAATCTTGTTTAAATAAGCTGCGTCAATCTATATTTGAGTAAAAGTTTATTAAAAAATAATCATGATTTTTCAATTGACATTCGAATATCAAGAGAATTAATTTATTATTTCTCTCTCTAATCAAGATACTAAAAAAAGATTACTCATGTTTAAAAATATTATATATCCTTTAAAAGTTTAAAAATGATATTCATATCTTTATCTTTTTATCTAATTTTTTATTATCAGTTTATATAACAAATTCTTATAAATACGTGTACGTGTGTGTATCTCTGCAGAACATCACAACAACGTACTTTGGTTCATAGGTGAGAATTATGGAGCCTCCCCAGCTGTTAGAAGAACTATTGACTGAAGATAACTTTGAGGTTCGATTCAACGTTGCTTTGTTCACAAGTTCACTTGGGCTACTACATGAAATAATATCAAACATTGAATTGTATGAAGATCCTTTCATTATTCCCTGCGAAGAACTCCTTCGGTATCCTGGAAGATTCCTACGTACAGTCTTTCTGCATCGTCTCTCCGATCAGAGCTTTCGGAGGATGTCGTCTCTGATCGTGTCTCAGGCTCAGAGAGCGCTCGAAGAGACGACCCTTCCATCGGAAACCACTTCTCGTCATCGCCTGATTCATTTAACCTTTCATATGAGAGCCGAAGAACTTACTACTACTAATCAAGAAGATGATCTGGTGAATGATATGAATGCAGTCATAGAGCAATCGATGCAACAGTCGTTTATGGTTCCAGCATCGGAAGAAGCCATAGCTTCGCTGAGAAAATTCAGAGTGCAAGAAGATCAATTAAACGCAGAAAGATGTGCCGTTTGTTTAGAGGATTTTGCTGTCGACGACGATGATCTTTTGCAAATGCCTTGTGATCACGTCTTTCACAACGATTGTATTGTGAGATGGTTAACGACAAGTCACATGTGTCCCATGTGTCGTTTTCAAATGCCATGCGAGTAATTTTTTTTTTTGAAGAATTTCTAGATTCTTTTGTTTTGTATTATTCTTAGACCAAAGTGAGGATTAAAGAATAAGAGACATTCCACAATGATCAATAAGTTCCATCTTTATCATAGATATTCATAAGGATTTTTTTTTTAAATAAAGAACAAAGGTTCCTTTCTTTATACTTATGATCAATTATTTTTTATAGCCTTTCTTTTATTGCCGAGTCAACATTTTTTATATATCTCAATCATCCATTCTTTATTGAGCATCTCATGATAATAAGTTCATAATGAGCTTGCATATATCATCTGCTCCCCCTCTTAATAATTGAATAGCCTCCAATACTAGTACCTTTTTGAATCCACCATTCCAAGTACGACACATGCCCATAAAGCAAGTCCACAGTTCAATAAAAAGTGCATCTCCTACTCAAATGTGCAAGAAGCCCTCACGAACTACACCCTGTTGATCCCTTATGATGCCCCCGCAGCTTGCCTGCCGAGATGCGAAACAAGCAGTGACATCCACCTGTACTACCGTCTACCATTCCTCTGATATCGTGGTATCAGGTATCAAAGGTTATCTCTCTCCCTGAACCACAAATGTTGGAGTTATGTAAGGCCGCTTTTGCCGCTATGAGGTTTTGAAGCATTGCTTTAGCTCTTATCTGAATTTGGTCAGTGCTTTGGATTGAATTCTCAAAGACTTGTTCATTTCTTCGTTTTCATAAAAGCCAGCGTATTAATCCAAAGAGTTCCCTCCAGTGGTTCTCTCTTGTACCATTCCGAGAGGCTGCAATTGAAAAAAAAGTGTCAAAGGAACATATTTTAATGAGAGATAGCCATAAGGCTTTAGTCAGGGGACAGTCTTGAAGCACATGAAGTGTGTCCTCCTTCAGATGATTACACCAAACACAGTTCGCCGAGGTACATATTCCTCGACGCATTCATTTGTGATTTGTTAGCAAACGGTCCTTACTCACAAGCCACAAGAAGTATCGACTAAATCTTCCAAATTCAGTATCATGACAGTACAGTATGTCAACATACTCCAGTTGCAATCTTTCTAAGCTCTCCGTCAACACTCTCATAGTTACTCTGTTCATGTAATATCCATCATTTTTCTGCAAATTAAAATAGAGGCCAAACTGGTAATTATGAGGTGAAATCACAGATAGAAAGTACAGAAAAAGAGGATGCTGATGGGCTGGAAAATCCAAAGTCAGACCTGGCCTAGCGGGTGAAATTTTATAAAAACTCCGTAGTCAAGCGTGATTGCCCTGGAGTAATAGAATGATGGGTGACCCCTTGGGAAGGACATAAATGTGATTACATGAAAAGATTAAGGGCATAAAAGTCAAGGACAATCTTGGTATTTTGAAAGTTTAGAAAAAGTAAGAGTAATTTGGTAAATAAGAGAAAGTGTAAGGGCATTTTGGTCATTTGACAAAGTCAAAGTCAAAAAGTCAACAGTTGACAAAAAATTCACAGATACCCAATAGATAGAGCAGAACTCACTGATCACCGCTGTGAGTTCTGAATCCTTGAGTTATAACTTAGATTTTTGTCTATAAAATGTTGAAGGATAGAAAGCGGAAAATAATTATTTAAGGTACCAAGAGACCCCAATCAGTTGAGTTCAGAGTATAGAAAAATAAAGTGAATTTTATAGTATTTTATAAAATTATTAGCACTATGAGCTAATGCTCGAGTATTGCTTGTTTTGTTCATATCTGTGCCCTCAACATTCGATCACTAAGTGTCAATGCTCGAGTGTTGACAGATTCTTGTGACTTAAACCCCTTTTCCTGTCAGTACCCGAATCCTAACTCTCGAGCACTCCCAAATTGCTCTGAATCCCAATCGATACAACTACTCCCAAAACGTTACAACTCTTTTCAGAAATTGATTTCTGGCTAAACCCCTATATTATTACGCTTGATTACCATCATTACACTCCACATTTGTTCAAATTTCTCAAGCGTCGCCGACGGTGCTTCCTTGCTTCTTTCTCTCTATTTAGATCATCAAAGCAATTGCTTGTACCAAAACCACTATCAGTGCTTCTAAAGGCAAAAGAACTACCTCTTCTACTCCTTCTCAATCCAAATCTTCCTCTCAACCATCATCCAAGAAAATGAGGATTGCATAACCCTCGGAAGAGACAGTGACCTCGGTTGTTCAGAAACCAAGCACGGGTCAACCCAAGTCAATTTTGAAGGACAAGGGAAAGGCACTTATTATTAGCTCTTGAGAGGGTAATGGAAGGATTTTACTAATTTGTTGAAAATGGAGACTGGATTAGGGTACAATTCAGTTATTGGTCAAATTATTGCCATCGAAGATGAATGGAAGAAGCTATGTGAGGTACGTTCTAATTTGAAGCTGCATTACTTTATTTTCATTTATTAGGTTATTATTTTATAATATACTAATAATACAACTTATGTTTTTGTAGAAGTATAAGTTTCCAAGGCAATTTAAGAAGAAAGGTTGTTTGCATTATGATAAATTATGTGTCATTTTTGGAGACAAAATTGCTTCTGGTTCAAATTTACATCCTCCCACCAAATGCTCTTCTATTAGTGATGACAGTGAAGAAGATAATATATTTTATTAGGAGGAAGATAGTTCTCAAGCAAAGAAAAAGATAAAAGTTAGTATAAATGCCAAGAAAAGAAAAGCAAGAGAGGACGCTCAAGTGGCATTTGCTAATGCTTTGACAATTTTTGGAGAAACCGCTAAGAAGAAGCTTGAAATTATGGAGAAGATGAACGCAAGCCAAGTCGCAATATCATCTTCTAATGCCACAATGGAAGTAGTTGGGCAAAGTAGTGTGCAAGATAATGAGTCACTATTGACCTGTATAAAGGTCCTTGAAGGACTTGATGGCATTGATGGTGCTTCTTTTGCAAAGACTGTGAAGTTATTGAAAGAAAATCCTTTGTGGAGAGATATATTTCTGACATTATCAGACAAGCAGAGGAAAGATTTAATTCTCAATCTAGTTTGGTAATATCATGATATATTTACATAATATGCTAATGAAAATATTGAATTAGAAGTTGAAGAATCGAATAGAAACAATGCCACAGAAGAATATGTGCCACCACAAGTGACTACAAGAGATATTCATCGAATGGGTGCATTTTAAGATCAATTAGCTCAACGATTATGAAATGCAGCTAATGTAGCACTGTAATTTTTTATTACTATTGCATGTGTAATTTTTATAGGGAAAATGAGCTACAGGTCCCAAGTAAGGGATTTTACCATCAAATGGTCCCAAAGATTTAAAAAACTATTAAAAGGTCCCAAGAGAATCTGCTGAGGTTGTCATTAACAACCTCAGCAACTACTCTTGGGACATTTTAATAGTTTTTTGAATCTTTGGGACCATTTGATGGTTAAGTTCCTTGCTTGGGACCTGAAACCCATTTTCCCATTTTTATATTACCGTAATTTTTTATTACTATTGCACCCTAAATTTTTTATTATTTTTTATTATATTTTTAAATTTTAGTTAATATTGGTTTTTATATCTTTATTTTAATATTTTTATTTTCAATAATTATTTTTTTATTTTTAATTATTTTTTATCATTTGATGGTCTAATAGTTGACTTGACAAACCTTGCCTATTCATAATTCACAACATCTTTTTTAAATTGAAAACAAAAGTTTAAAACCAAAAACTAAAAACAAATCAAACTAAAGGGGGGCCTAATATTATTTCATGTAGTTGTGAAGGTGAACTTGTGAACAAAGTAACATTGAATCGAATCTCAAAAATGATCTTCGGTCAATATTAATTGTTCTAACTGGGGAGAAGCCATATCTCACCAAAGAGGCTATGAACCACCGTACACTGTTGTCATGTTCTTCAGAGATGTATTTATAAACTGATGATGATCAAGAAATTAGATGAAAAGATATGTATCAATCTCAAACTTTGAAAGGATATATAATATTTTTAACAAAAGGTAAATCAGACTCACTTTGAAAGGATCATGTCCTCGCAAAAGAAACCATTATAGACACAACCCAGACATTTGCAAGCCTCGACTCACCTCCGTCCTTCGATCTTCTCCGTTCAAAGCTCTGAAGCTTCGATCACCTCCATAGCGGCTCCCTCCCCTCTTCAGATCCGTCACATCTCTCTCTCTCTCTCTCTCTCTCTTCAGCTCCGTCGCACCATCATCGCAACTCACCAGGGTTCTTTTTTTAGATGATTTGTTTTGAAGGATGGGTATATTTACGCCTGTTAAAAGTGTACTCTCCTACTGAACAAAAGCGGAAGAATTACAACACAAATGGGGCAACCATAAGGTCACCTTCATTGAAATATCATGTGCTAGAAATTAACATTAAGATCAAGAAAGCATAAGAATCAAATCCCCCATGATAAGCTTAATGATTTGTAAATATTTCAAGAAGTCACCTGGTCCAAAGATCCAAATTCAATATCATGACAGTACAGTATGTCAACATACTCCAGTTTCAATCTTTCTAAGCTCTCCTCCTTTTGTATCGTCCGCATTTTGTTGCAACAACATACTCATCTCTTGGATCGCCCAAAGCTTTCAGTGCATTGCCTAGAACTTCCTCTGATAATGTACCTCCATAATAACTTGAGATCAGAAAATATAAGATGAAACCAGTTAAAATCAACCCCTTAAACTGGTGACAATAAGTATCCCCTCAACAAGATTTATCACTGCAAATGCATTGCTTCCACAAATCCCGAAAAGGTCAAGCAAATATTTCACCAAATTTTTGTCAGCTATAACATCAGATAACGCTTATTAAATTGCAGTATTGGACTAGTTTAGTGCAAGTGGTAAGTAACCAGTAAACACTGTTAGAAGATAGAGATTTAAGGTACGGATTCAAATAAGAACATGAAATCATCCACCATCGCGATAGTCAAATTCACAGTTATACAGTTCAAGCTGTTACATTAACACTGTCCTAATCCTGTATGTTGGTCAGATAGAATTTTGTTTTCCAAGAGTAATATATAGCTAAAAAATACCGAAGCAACCTTAAGGAGCATCTTATATAATGTCTAACCCAGATTTTACATCTAACTGGAAAGCCAATTTGTTGAGTGATGAGATCACTGTGACGAAGCTATCAGGTTCTTTCAACTTTACCACCACATATAAACAAAAGCCAGACCCAACTCTGAAAAACTAAGCTAAAAGATGCCCATTTCAGACTTCCAATGAAAAATAAACAGAACAAGAAGTCTTTCTTCCTAGTTCACGCATAATTCAAAAACATCCAAATAAAGCATAACCAACGAGTTGAAAACACAAATCAATTACATACGGAGAAGTGTCAAAGAAGTTAATTCCCAGACGAAAGGCTCTTCAAGGACAGCAGCATTCGCCTCTTCGCCGGTGACTCCACTGAAGACATTGCCAAGAGGTGACGCTCCAAGAGACGGAGTGTTCCCGAGCTCCCTATACTCCAATTTGGGGGTCGCAGAAGTCATGGTTTCCGTGGTTTTAAGAACGGAGTGTTTGGAAAATGCCAGAGACGAGGAGGAGGAGGAGGAGGAGGAGGAGGGGGTCAGAAATACTCGTGAAAAATCAACTCAAAGCTCCGTCTTTGGGAGTATAAAAGGAGTGATTGATTGGCAGAAGATCGAACAAGAAAGGGAGGTGTTCGCGGTGGACTGTGGTGGGTTCAGCAACTTCTCAATTCAGGTATGCGCGAATGATTACATTCGAACTCTCTAGGAAAGATAAAAGGAAAAGAAATGGGAAAGGGCAAATTTATATTAAGGATGGAAATTAGTACAAAAAAACTTTTAAAGAATTTACAAGGACAAAAAAATCATTAGATTTATTTTAAATTAGTTAAAATCAATATGTAAAAGATTAGTAACAACTACCAAAATCATAAAAAAAAGAAATTGACATTAAAATTAGTTAAAATTAATGAATATGTATAAAATATAATTTTTCTCACGTATACTTTTATTTATGAAGATAATGAGAATGAGAGGTGAAAAATGATATGAGAGAGAATTAGTGGTAAGGACGACAAAAGAAACATGTTTAGTTTTTATATAAATCAAATTGTTGTTTATATTTAGAATCAACTTTATAAAAGAGAATGTTACTTATAAATATTACAGAAAGGATTACTTAGAGAGTAATTAGTAACTATTTATCAATTATATCTATGAAATTACTACTTAAATATGGCTCATTGTATTTTTCTCACCTTCAAAACCTCATTTAGTACGAGTAAAGATGGAAAATAATTATTTCAAAGAAATTCAATAAGTTAACTATCATTTCTTATTAATAATAAATTAGTTAAAGTAGTTTATACTGTGAATTGGAATTGGAGGGAGCAACAGATTAACTATCAACCATTAACAATTTTAAGATATTTACAAAAACTTATTAATCCTTCCTACTCTTTTTAAGACAAATCATGTTTGTCTAAAATTTTAAACCAATTTTTAAATATGTCATTCATTATCACTCAGTAATAAATTTTTACTCATTATCTTTTATGTACTCTATTTATAAACAAGTGTATATATGAAAAGAAAAATTATATCGTACACATTACATTCATTGCTTTTAACAAACATTTTGAATGGGATACTTTTATAAGGTGTTAAAAGCTACAGGAGAAAGAACGAGAGTGCTAATCAAATATTTTATTTAATTAGATATTTTTAATATTTGTTAGTAGTAATAATTTTTTCACTACAAAAAGTACTTTTTACGTCCTATTTTTAACCCAATAAACGCCCTTTCTCGGGGAGCGTAAATGTGAGGGGAGTAGTAAGTTAGGGCCTACGGCACCCTACTTCAGGAGAGGCACCGTAGGTTTGACCTACGGCGCTCTATATTGGGAAAAAGGGCGCCGTAGGTCTGACCTACAACGCCCTATTTTAAAAAAAGGGCGCCGTATGTCAGACCTACGACGCCTTATATTGTAAGGAAGGGCGCCATAGGTCTGACCTACGGTGCCCTTTACCCCAATATAGGGCGCCGTAGGTCAACCCTACGGCGCCCCCTAACACCATATAGGGCATCTTATGTTTTTTTTTAAATAATCTATTTATTTTATTAACCCCACCTGATTCAACTTACAGTTACATTTTATACACCAGATCAATTACAGACATAATAAACACCTAGCAGGGTTAGACGTGTATATCTACCTAAGCCAAGTCCTTGTTGCATCGAAACACAGAAGTCATTGTCATTTACTGTGTGTGGCAGAGTAACACAACTCATATATCTAATTCACCCTATACAAATCGACATGAAGAGTTGAAACTAAATATATTCACCTTGAAGTAATAAGCATTATCTACAAATTAAGAAGCGTTTGGCCAACAAATCTCGTATCAAATCAATGTCACCACCAATGTAAGCATCGTCATTATCAAAAACCTACAAATTGAAAAACAATTATTAGAACAATGCTAATTTATCAAACTAAACAATTAACTCATCAATATTTGATAGATTACATATTACCTCTTCCAAATCTCTAGTCAATCCGCTCTGAATGATACTATACATGTAACTGATGATATAATACCCGCACTCAGTATTACCTGATTGTCGAGGGCACTAAAGATAAAAAACATATTGTCAA
>JANTPZ010142421.1:0-11987 GCA_025593235.1 Vachellia pachyceras
AGTTATGAATTTTCAAAGTTGGTCCTAAAACCAGTGAATAGTAACTTTCAAAAACTTGAAAGTTTTCAAATTGAAACTTTTGGACCCTTTGATCATAATGAGGCTTCCTTTTGATTCCAAATCACTTTTTAGTGAAGTTAAAGGTTAAGTTAAGGAGTATCACACAATGTGTCAAGTCTTGGTTAGAAAAGTCCTTTTCAATGAAAAACTTGGACGAAGCCACTTACATCATAGGGATTAAGATATATAGATATAGATCCAAGAGGCTTGTAGGCTTAAGTCAGAGTTCATATATAGACAAAATATTGCATAGGTTCAGTATACAGGATTCAAAAAGAGTGTAGATACCCATGTCTCATGGCATCCTTCTCTCAAAGGATCTATGTCCAAACATACCGGATTAGAAAGAACGCATTATTAAGATTCCATATGCCTTGGCTATTGGATCCATTATATATGCCATGTTATATACTCGACTAGATGTGTCATTTGCCTTTAGTATGACTAGCAGATACCAATAAGATCCTGGTGAGGGTCATTGAACTGCTGTCAAGAATATCCTTAAGCACTTGAGAAGGATTAAGGATCTGTTCTCGGTGTAGGGTGGTTTGGATGATGAGCTCTATGTAACTGGTTACATAGATATGAGTTTCCAAACTGACCAAGATGATTCTAGATCGCAGTCAGGATTCGTATTCCTATTTAATAGTGGCGCAATAGGCTGAAAGAGCTCTAAGCAGAGCACATAAGCTAATTCTGCAACTGAAGCTGAGTATATAGCAGCATCAGATGTAGCTAAAGAAGACGTTTGGATTAGATAGTTCATTACTGAACTAGGGGTGGTCCCTACCATCTCAAATCCAATAGATTTGTTCTGTGACAATAATGGTGCTATTACATAAACAAGCATGTACTTAGGCTATTTCACCTTATCATATTAATTAATGATAAAGGTGATATCAAAATTGCAACATATTTAGAGAAGACCATGTTACTAATCCTCTTAATAAATTGCTTACACAAGCGAAACATAAATGTCAAATTAGGACAATGGGAATTTGACAAACCAATGATTGTACCTAGTGCAATTGGGAGGATGTTGGAGATTATGCCCTAGGGGCCCATCATTGGACCTCACACATTATTTATTTTAATGTATTTTCTCTATTTAATCATCATGTGTTTCGCATGTTTATTATGATAATTGCATCCATAGACGAATTATGAATATTGTCATAAATGTCCCTGGTCGGTTATCTGTGTGGGACAAGGATAAAGTAAGACCGGTATGACTTTGATAAGGTATGGAGATACGAGTCAAAGTCATAGGCACTTATAAGAGTACAAGGTGCTAGACCGACCCGCTATGAGAAAGCTGCATGGATTAAGTTATTAGCTTATCTCATATGTGATCACGTCACATTACCCTTTGACATGAGATCATCATAGATTCCTGCATGAAAGTCATTAAGCTTTGACCTAGTTAAAAGTCACATTTGACCGGGTGATGATAAAGACTATAATTAGGCTTAAGGGTTTTCATGTGGAGGAATGTGAGTGATCAAGATGGGATTTGTCCCTCACATTAGTTAAGAGATATTACTGGGCCCCTCGATGAGTGAGTCTGAGAAATATATGGCCATACTGTAACGAAAAGGGGTTTTCATTTCTTTGATCAGACTACTCAGGGATCAAGAAAGTAATGGTCGGGAATAGGAGGATGACATCATCCATGCCTCATCCTTGACCGAGATATCACGTGACAAAAGAGACGTGATGTGCTTCCATAAAAGGTTGCGTCGTGTTAACGATCCCCGTATGATTTGGGTAGTCGTAATGTCTTGCTAGAGACCGCTTGCGACTTGTGGGCTAATATTGAGTTTAGCCCACTACCAACTTCATATTGACCTACAGAGTCGCATGCAAGAATGACCTAACATGAGCTTTATTTCTAGGGTTTATTCAAATTTTAATATATATATATATGTGTTGAAATTTGAAATTGTACAAATATTTATTTGTGTGTTAGTTTAATATTTATTTTATTTGATAAAGTAAATAATTAACATTAATTTAATTTATAAAGATAAATTAAATTCGTTGGCTCATTATTTGGATTAATTAAATGGATATGATTTGATTAGATCAATTTAATCTAAATTAAAATTGCAAAATTTGAATTTCACATTTTGAATTTCAAATTTTGAATTTCAAGATTAATCAAGATTAGATCTTGAATATCTTTTGAAATTCAAATTTCAAGATTAGATCTTGAATATCTTTTGAATTTCAAATTTCAAATTTTAAGATTAATCAAGATTAGATCTTGAATATCTTTTGAATTTCAAATTTCAAGATTAGATCTTCAATATCTTTTGAATTTCAAATTTCAAGATTAATCAAGATTAGATCTTGAATATCTTTTGAAATTCAAATTTCAAGATTAGATCTTGAATATCTTTTGAAATTCAAATTTAAAAATTAATAATGATTAATCTTGAATAAGATATTCAAATTCAAATTTTTTAAGATTAATAAAAGATTAACATTGGATTATGTTGCACTCTATGAGCTCTATAAATATGAGTGCTCGTGGAAAGGAGAGACATCTCATTCTAAATTTGAATTCGCTCTTGAGTCACAAAACCCTAAGAGAGAGTGTGAAACGAAGAGGCGCTAGCACACTGCCATTGTTGGGGATTGTTCGCGTGGATACGGGTAGAGGGAGGCAATAAAGGAAAGTCGGCTCCTCTTGATCGAAAGCAAGAACATGGAAGATTTTGGAATCTGAAGAGATCTAGACGCAAAAGAAGGGACTATCTCGAAACACAAAAGGTATACATTCATCTCCTTGATCTAAATGCCTTTGACAGATCCGTATTTGGGATTAGAAAATTTTAAATTCCACTGCATGTACACCCTAATCCCAACATATATGTATATATATATCTAAAAAGTTTGTATATTCCCTTGCTCGCGAACGTTTGACTTTATGCACAGAAAATTAATTATTTATAAGCTATAAGAAAACTCATATTTTTATTGCATATTTTCTTATGAAAATTCTCACAACTTTTACCCCTCAAGGAGTACTTCATGAGACATTTTGGGAGAAAATATAATGGGAATAGTGTTGGGAAAACGGGCTCAGCCCGCGGGTTGAGCCCACCAACCCGTGGGCTGAGGGCGGGCTAATGGCAGCCCGCATGAAAACGAGATGGCTCACAGGTTGGCGGGCCAGCCCGCTTTTTTATTTTTTTAAAAAAATTAAACCTTTTATAGTTTTAATAGGAAGATGATGATGATGTTTTAATAGCTTCAAATATTATTTTAAACCTTATTATTTCATCTTAAATGTATACTTACTTTGGAGATTGTGATTATGTATTATGTTTTTGTATTATAAACATTGTTGATTATATTTTTTTAAAAATGTATTATATTTTTCTTCCAAAAAATCAAATAGACTTGGTAAATTTTATGTAAATTTGTTGTATTATTTTTTTAAAAAAAATTCAATAATATAATAATAAAAAATAAATTTTAAAAATAGAAAACAAAAGTGGCGGGCTGGTGGGCAACGGCCTCAGGTTGCCATTTAAAAAGGGCCAAACGGGCCAGCTCGTTTCCCAACACCAAATGGGAATCATCTTGGGATTTTTCTTGGGGTTCATCGGGAAGAAAAAATTCATATATCCATATTTTTTCAACTAATATTTGGATAGATAAATGTTGGCTTGGTTTTTAATTAGATTTGAAATCCACGTATTTAAATTTTTTTATTGGATAGAATAAAAATCCACACCGATAAAAAATTTGCCTTAATTTGAATCATCGCTTCTTTTAACCTGTATTTATAGAGAAATTGTAGTTTATCAATGAGTTTTTTAACCTGTATTTATCAATGAGATAAGACTTACAGTCAAAGGTCTATGGAAGATGACGTATATTTCTATTGCTTACGCCACTATATTTCTATTGCTTACGCCACTAATTAAAATTTTATACTTTAAATGATTTACGCGAAGAAAGCTATGATTTTATTATATTATTGAGTACGTGCATAAAATTTTCAATACATTTTCATAAAGCAACTATGAATTTTGGACACATTTTCATAAAATGTTCATTTAATTTGCATGCACATCTAGATTCTCTTTTTTGTTTTATTTTATTCTCTATATTTAAGTGATTAATTCTTCAAAATTTTCTGAAAATTTCAACGCAAGTGGAATGTGGCATAGTCAAGTCAAGTTTATGAAATGAATCAAATTATCAATCTGTTTATATTAGCTATAAGAAAATTCATATTTTTATTGCATATTTTCTTATGAAAATTCTTATAACTTTTACCCTGCAAAGAGTACTTCATGAGACATTTTGCGAGAAAATATAATGGAAATCATAAGGTGTAAAAGCTTGTCATCTTAGGATTTTTCTTGTGGTTCACCGGGAAGGAAAATTTTCATATATCCATCTTTTTGTTTCAACTAATATTTGGATAGATAAATTTTGGTTTGGATTTTAATTAGCTTTGAAATCCATGTATGTAAAGTTTTTTTAGTGGGTAGAATAAGAATCCAAACCGATAAAAAAATTTGCCTTAATTTCAAACAAAGCTACGCTTTTTAACAAATTTGACTTACAATCAAAAGTATATGGGAGATGGCTATATTTTCATTACTTACGCCACTAAATATGTTATGAAATAAACAGGGTCTCGTTACCTCATATAAAATTAAAATTTTATATTTCAAATGATTTTACGCACCTTTGATAAGAAAGCTATGATATTATTATATTATTGAGTCGAAGAATTTTGGACGCATTTTCATAAAATGCTCGTTTAATTTGCATGCACTTCTAGATTCTCTATTTTGTTTTGTTTTATTTTATTCTATATATTAAATCGATCAATTCTTCAAAATTTTCTGAAAATTTCAACGCAAGTGGAACGTGGCATAGTTAAATCAAATTTATGAAGTGAACTGAATCATGAATCTGTTTATATTACAAGGTTTTTTAAATGATAGGGGAAATATATTGATAAAGCAGAATTTACAAGCCTATAAATCATACTGCTTTGTTTCTTTAAAATCTTTTTTTCTTGGAAATCCGTATGCAAAGAATTACCATCTATCTTTAAAAATCTTGAAATTAAGTTGAAGTCCCATAAAATATGGGTTAGCTTATTTTCAAATGTGAAAAGATATGCCTGCTCTTTTCTCCTTCAAACCTTTCTCCTTTAGATTTCAATCCAAATAACCAGGGATCAGAAGGTCATTTCACATACACAATTAATTTAACCTGATAACTTAATTTCAAGATTTTCATGAACTTAATGATACTCTTTTTCCTGTTCTCTAGGACTTTGTACATAATTTCAATGTTGTTCTTTGCGTTCACTTATGAAAGCTCTTGTTCTATTTATAATCATGAACTTAATTAGAAGTGTGTTATATGGAAGGGATCCTACATTTTATATATATATATATATATTTGTGAAAAATGTGTACAAATTTCTCATTGGTTTCATCAAAATTTTCTCTGCAGGCTTAATTAGTAAGTTTGCATGTTCGCTTGGTCAAGGTTTCCAAATTTCTTGAAAGATTTTCTAAAGAGTTTTCAGGATAAGATTTTTCACATGATCGAAAGCTTAACGAAAAGTTAGTGGAATGACTTAGACATTTCATCTATCCCCATACATCCCAATTTTTAATTTGCAACCTCTTTTAAACACCATATATATATGCAGAAAATTATTTATTGACTAATGTTATTTTCGTCAAGTATTCATACATGAGAGAAGTTCTCATGTAATTTCTCTGTAAAATTTATTAAGATAATTCTCTCGGCTTTTACCCTTAATAATATTGTTTTGTGAGACATATCTGAGAAAATGCATGAGAAAGGTATAGCACGTAATGGTAGGAATGAAGTATACGAAGGCATCTTAACATTTTCTTGTACTTTTCCCATAAATTTAAACTAAAGTCTGAATCCCATAACATATGTTGCATTTCTTTTGGGATAACAAGGCAATACACCACGGCAAAATTAGGGCAAAATTAAGTATTTAAACTGTCAGTCCAACAACTTATTATAAAATTTATATTTATATTTTATCATATAAAATATTTTTTCTTTACGAGCTGTTTTTAGCAATATATAGAGACTGACATTATCGAGCATTTTTTTTAAAGTATAGCAGCCTTTCCTTTTGCCTTTCTATCATCTTGACAGTGAAAAATATTATATCTTAATTTCATCGAACAATTTTATTTCATTTATAAGAAAAGATGGCAAACATGGATAAACAGCCAAGTAGTTGATTAATTAACATAGAGAATATAACTTAAATACAAGATCTTTTATTTGCTGTAGTATATCATTCTAAATTTCTAATTGAAAATAAACATTACATGAATATAAATCGTAAGGTGCTAAAAATACTTCATATTCATAGAATTTCATATTCTTTATTCCAGCATTAGCCCCCCATGAACTTGAAACCTGTATCAAAATAAAAAAGAAAATAAATTAATTAAAAACGTCGTATTTTTTTAAAATATCATTATTAATTATTTTTTTAAAATATCATTATTAATTATCTCTTTATAGATCTGTTTTGATTGAAAAAATTGAATCAAAAAGTGTATTTTATATAAAAGATACGAGAAAGCAAATTTCATAAATGGTTTTCATGGACATGACCTTTAAAATTTATTTTATCTACATGGATGTCTGTCAAGATTAAATAGACACGTCCCAAAAAAAAATATCAAAAAGCAGAACTAGATAAAGCTAAGACTGGGTTTTCATACCTGTGATAAAGAATTTTCATGTCATTGTTTCCTATTTTTCATGTTCATTATTATCATTTTATATCAAATAGGAATGAGGGAATTCAAGGTGAAGAAGGATGATAAAATTATTTCTAATTTCCTTGTTATTTTCCATTTATATCAAATAAAAAGATCTTTTTATGCACCATTAAAAATTCAAAATTAAGAAGTATAATAAAATTACCTGACATATGAATGAATTAAACCAATTTACTTTTGACCTTGACCGGCTGGGGTTCCAACGTTTGGTTTATCACTCTTTAGCTTCTTTTTATCAGGAGGTCCTTTATTAGGAGAACCAGCACCCTGGGGGGTACCAGCAACGGCACTCCGGCCCCCTCCTGAACCTTGACCTTGAGAAGAAGAACCCCCTTCAGCGTACCCTGATGAATTCATTTTGCCTCAAACAACAAAATACAGCTAACACCAAATATTTTGGGATCTAATGAATAAATCTATTTGTTTCTTCCTCACACAATGATCCTATTGTGGGATTTGTTCTTCTATATTTATAGTCAACTTGTAAGTGCGTGCAAATCGATGAGCATCTTTTGTGAAAATGTATCCAATGTTCTTCCAGGTTTCATCGAAAATTTCTCAAGTTTTCATAAGCATAATTTCATCGTGAATTAAATAAATTTGCTTATTCACAATAGACAAAGGTTAAGTTTGCTGATATTCACATGGTCAAATGTTTGTGAAATATTTCTGAAATGATCTTTTTATTTCCATGGCCACGTGACACGGTATGGTTGTCGTAAGTAAAAGCATTAACTCATGAATGTATGTTGTAATATCCGTAAAAGCATTAACTGCACTTTTTAACAAATTTGACAAGTTTTATAAGGAAATTTTAATTTATTATTCAAGTGAGAGTTACGGTCGAAGGCCTATGGAATGTGCCTAATATTTTTATTACTTAATTAAGCAACTAAACATGTTATGAAATTAAGAGGGTGGTTTCCTCATATAAAATTAGAATTTTATATTTCAGAAAATTTACGTACCTTTCGCTTTTGGTTAGAAGAAAGAAATTTTTTTTTAAGAAAGCAATTTTTTTCATATTATATTATTAAGAACGAGCAAAATTACAATATCTTTTATAAACAATAGAAGAATTTTGGACTCATCTTCACAAATTTTTCATTTATTTGCATGCACCTCTAAATTCTTTATTTTGTCTTTTTTTTATTCTGCATATAAAACAGTTTAATTTCATCAAAATTTTCTGAAAATTTCAACGCAAGTTGAATGTGACACAGTCAAGTCAAATTTATTATTGGAAGAGTTGAACAAAGGAGTAGAGAGATATTTGAATATCGGTTCATAAAACCATTTCTCCTATTTGGGTTTATCCCTTATCCCCACTTCGTTCTACTTTATTCCTATCAAATTTTCTCTCTCTTCCTAAGATGGTGAAGGCAACGAAAGAAGGATTTTAAGGGCAGAAAATGAACATAATATAAATATTAAAAAAAGCTTCCTTTGTAACTTTATGAGATGACGGAGTCATTTTTTTCAAAAATAATGTTCAGCTATAACTCCATAAATACCTAATATAAATATTAAAGAAAGCTTCCTTTGTAACTTTATGGGATGAAGGCGTCATTTTTTTTTTCAAAAATAATGTTTAGCTATAACTCAGTAAATCACCTATGTCTACATATTAATTACGATAATACTGTTCACCATATTGCTTGCTTCCAATCGTTAGTATAATTTTTTGGAAATTTACATTCAAGTCCCAAATAAGAGAATTAATAAATAAAAAGTTTCAAAGATTCACAAAATTATCATAAGGTCCCAGAAGTAGCTGTTGAGGTTGTCATTATCAACCTTACTAGTCTTTATTAACAACCTCAGCAGCTACTCCTGGGACCTTATGGTAATTTTGTGAATCTTTATGACCATTTATTCATTAATTCTCTTATTTGGGACTTGAATATAAATTTTCCTAATTTTTTTTATACGAGTCCCTGTTAATTTAATTACTGCTACTACTAATACACGCACTTAGGGAATGGAATGCAACTAATGGTTTGTAACCATGTTAAAGGAATTAAGCTTGATAAACATGATTCTCTAACGTCTGTAATTGGTTTAAATGTTTGGCGATAGGATTTAGGCAACTATTTCCGTTGTCAGCCCAACAATTTATTATAAAATTCATATTTATAGTTTCATAATATTTTATCATTTAAAATATTTTTTCTTTACGAGGTTTTTTTAACAATATATAGACACTAACATTATCAAATATTTTTTTTTTTGAGTAGAGCAGCCTTTCCTCTTGCCTTTTTGTCATCTTCACAGTGAAAAATATTATATCTTAATTTCACCGAACAATTTTATTTCATATAGAAGAAAATATGGCAATCATGGATAAACGGCGAAGTAGTTAATTAATTAACCTAGACAAAACAACTTAATCACAAGATCTTTTATTTTCTTTATTTATTAACTATCAGAAAACTCATATTTTTATTGCATATTTTCTGATGAAAATTCTCGTAACTTTTATCCTGCAAGAAATATTTCATAAGACATTTTGCGAGAAAATAAAATGGGAATCATGAGGTATAAAAGCTTGTCATCTTAGGATTTATCTTGCGGTTTACCAGGAAGGAAAAAATTCATACATCCATATTTTTTTCAACTAATATTTGTATAGATAAATTTCGGTTTGGATTTTAATTAGATTCGAAATTCATGTATTTAAAGATTTTTTATTGGGTAGAATAAAAAACCACACCGATAAAAAAAGTTGCCTTAATTTGAATTAAAGCTACTCTTTTTAACAAATTTGACGTGTTTTATAAAGAAATTGTCATCAATCGAAGATGGCGTATAGTTATTGCTTACACCACTAAATATGTCATGAAATAAACGGGGTCTCGTTTACCCTCCTATAAAATTAAATTTTATATTTCCAATGATTTACGCGATAAGAAAGCTAATGATTTTATTATATTATTGAGTACATGCATAAAATTTTCAATATATTTTCATAAAGCATCGAAGAATTTCGGACGCATTTTCATCAAATCTTGGTTTAATTTGCATGCATTTCTAGATTCTTTATTTTGTTTTATTTTATTCAACATTTGAAATAGATTAATTCTTCAAAATTTTCTGAAAATTTCAACGAAAGTAGAATGTGGCATAGTTAAGTCAAATTTATAAAATGAATCGAATTATGAATCTGTTTATATTACAAGTTTTTTAATTGACGGGGGAAATATATTGATAAGCCGAATTTATAAGCTTATAAATCATATTGCTTTGTTTCTTCAAAATCTTTTTTTTCCTTGGAAATTACGTACATAAAGAATTACCATCTATCTTTGAAAATTTTGAAATTAAGTTGAAGTCCCATGAAACATGGGTTAGATTATTTTCAAATGTGAAAATATATGCCTGTTCTTTTGTCCTTCACAACTTTCTTCTTTAGATTTCAATACAAAATAACCAGGTTTCAGAAGGTTCTTTTACATTTATAATTAATTTAACCCTGATCCCATAAGTCAATTCCAAGATTTTCATGAATTTAATGGTACTTTTTCCTGTTCTTTAGGAATTATACGTAATTCCCCCCGTTTTTCTTTGCTGTCACCTATGAAAGCTCTGGTTCTATTTATAATATGAACTTAAATAGAAGTGTATTATATGGAAGGGATCCTACGTTATATATATATATATATATATATATGTTGTGAAAAAAGTGTACAAATTTCTCATTCGTTTCATCAACATTTTCTCTGTAGGTTTAATAAGTTTGAATGTTCGGTTGGTCATCGTATTGCGAAAATATTTCCAAATTTCTTGAAAGATTTTCAGAAGATTTTTCAAGACAAGATTTTTCACATGATGAAAAGCTTAACGAAAAGTTAGTGGAATGACTTAGACATTTCATCTATCCCCCTACATCCCAATTTTTAATTCACAACCTCTTTTTAACACCATATATATGTGTGTGTGTGTGCAGAAAATTTGTTTATTCACTCATGTTATTTTCGGCAAGTATCCATACATCATGTAATTTCTCTCTAAAATTTATTATGATAATTCTCTTGACTTTTACACTTAATATTTTTTTTTGTGAGAAATATGTGAGAAAATGCTTGAGAGAGGATATGGCACGTAATGGTAGGAATGAAGTATACAAAGACATCTTAAATTTTCTTGTTCTTTTCCCATGAATTTAAATGCTTAAAGTCCAAATCCCATAAACACAAAAACAAATCACGATTAAAATGCTCCAAACAATAGTTAGGTAGTTCATGTAAATATAGATACCTTGGGATGATGACTGTGTGTGGACGTTTGGAATTCCCCATGACAATATTGGACTAATTTGATTATTCTCTAATTCAACAACAATGGCAGGAGCTTGATTCTTTAAAAGGGAGTTTTTAGTTGCTTTAATTTATTGTTTAACAATTCCTAGGTCTTAAGATAGTTTCTCTAATTATTGGAACAATTTTTATTATTTAATATAATTTATTTTGGAGATTATTATGACTGAATTATTGTTTAGCAATTGATATTGGACTATTTAAGACTTTATTTTCAATTATAATGTTGTGGTATCACATTTGAATTGATTTTAGAGCTAACATTTTGTGATTTTCTAAAGTGGCTTAGAATCTTGGATCAAATAATCTTTTGCCAGCTTTAATTCTATTATTTGAATTTAAGAGTTACAACTAATCAGTGAATTTATTATCCTTAATTCCTCTTTACTATTCTTGTGACAGTTAGTAAATTGAAAGTTTGAAAAATATTTTGTGGCAATTCTAGGTAGCTCGGTTGTTGTATTAAAGCTTAATTATAATTTTTTAATTCATTATTTAAACTCATATATCTATTGAAGTGATGATTGCCCGCATTGTTAAGTTAGAGAATTGATTATTGTTCGACTTCTAGCTTATCACAAGCGTACGGTTTGCAAGTAGTATAAAAATATTATTCTCATGAGAACTAACACATAAACGAGATAATCAATGCAATTATGTGATTAATTAGGTTGAGTGAATCAATTAAGTAATTGTGTCTCAAAGATTTACCAAATTCGATAAAAGAAATAACAATAAAATGAGAAAGACAAATTGGAGTTTTAATTCAAAGATTAGGGATGCCTAG
>JANTPZ010142423.1:0-15970 GCA_025593235.1 Vachellia pachyceras
TTACTTTATTTGGAATACTTGTAAGTAGCGATATGGGTAGAGAATGAAGGAAATAAATTATTTAAATCCTTTTTTAAGTATTTAAATAAATTATATGAATGAAATACCTTAATAATTGTTTTAATTAATTAAATAAAATGAGGGATTAATTTTTATGAGTAAAAGCTAATTTAAATAAATTGTATAAGTAAATAAATATAAATCAACATATAAGGGTAAAATTGTAAATTGATCATTAACTTCCCTCCCTTCCCCTCCTGAACCAAACAAAAGATCATTAAAAAGCTTCCCTTCCTTCCCCCTATAACTAAACCAAACAAGGTAATCTTATATCCTCCCATCCCCTTCCTTTCCCTCCCATCCATTCCCTTCCTTTCCCCTCCATCAAACTAAACATAGCCTTAAGCATAACCGTCATTTCATTGAATACAGTCATATTTAATTAATTTACGATTATAAGCACTTTTTCTAACGAAATGGGAAGCCTTAGATTAAATGATGATCGCCTGACGTTCTCATATTTATAGAATGAGACTAGTGACCTTACTCTTTTTTTTTTTTTTTTGCCCCAAGACTAGTGACCTTACAGTCTGCATACATCTGCGTGTTTGTCTGCTACTCCATCTTGTTCGACCTCCTTAAATAATGTTCGACATCATGTGTTATTTATGGCACATGGTGCCATAAAAACTCAATCAAGATAGTGGGTAACATGGCTATATTCAAATCACAAGTTGCACTAAGCCAACTTTAAACTTGGTGCTTCTACAGATGTCAACAAACCCTTAGAAACAGTCAACGCAGTGAGTAAGCCCCCCAACAAATTAAAGGCTCATCCCCACTTTTTCCTTGTGTATGCATTTATTGAAGTTGGCTCTGCAGATGGGTAGTGGACCAAATACAAACACAAAGCAGAGTGATGAACTATTAAGAGATCGTTGTAAATGATGGCATATAGAAGGATCAGACTCTCAAGTCTCTACCTATACCATTTATGCAATCCACCAATCACCAAAAAAAAAAAAAGTGGTGGGCTGGATTGGCTAGTACTTGAACCTATGCCAGATGGGTCAGCTGTACTAACTCTACTCCCATAACATGTAAATGGACCGTTTTACCAACTCTACTCCCATCACATGCAAATTTGAGCTATGTGTGAATGCGGATCCAGGTCTACATATTCAGTCTCATCTGCATTTTCCATAAAGGGCTTCATGCCTAGTCTTGTTAAATAGTAGCATAATGGTTGGTTGGATTAAGTAGTAACTGGCTTGTTCCATCTTATGCAAGACCTCGAGTTAGAATTCTTGTGTATGCAGTAGTCACCGTTGGGAGACTCACCTACCGTATCCAGGTGTGAGACGTGGGTCGTGGCCAAATTAGTCGAGGCGGAACTCCACAAAGCGGATAGAAAAAAAATGGCAGGCGGACACATGATTTCACTGAGATGTTATATAATGCAATGCCTTGAGTTGAATATTTTACCATTGGTGGGCAGATGTCTCAATTAACAACAACATGGAGAGGGCCCACTGCATGTGACTGGCTTTTGGAGTTTCCTAGTTCTGTGACATTACATGACAAGTGCGAAGATTAGCTTCCCAGTCCTCTGTGCAATGTACCACAGCTCATGCCGCGTCCGCTTCTCTCGTCACAGTGCCCCTTATCCTTCAAGATCATTTCTCATTCTCTGGGATTGCAAAACGTCCACAGAGCGTTTGTCAAAGATTCCGCAATTTTGCCACCGAAGCGGAAAATGTCGATAACCCAACCTCAATGCCACTTGACCACGATTGCTGATGGGATGTTTAGAATTAGTTTTAGCTTCTGGGTGTTTCCATTCCTTGTCATATTTATTGCACCATTCCTCTGCTCTGTAGTATTTATAAAGCTCTGCCCACAACAACTCGCAGACATTTTACCTCACGTAAAAATAGAAGCAACGAGACGAAGGAAAGGCCATAACAGGGGCGAGTGTGATGAAGAAGAGCCCAGTTTGGAACCAGAAAGGGGGTTCACTAGCGCCAAACCAAAGGGGATGGAGCTCAGAAAGAGTTGCACAGGGAGCAATGAGCGGCAGAAGGCAAGCTAGTTTGGCGGGATTGACTCCGTTCAACAGTGGAAGAACTCTGCCCTCTAAATGGGACGAAGCGGAGAGGTGGATTTGTAGCCCTGTTTCGGGCTATGTCTTCAATAATAACAATGCCAAAGCTTCACATGCCCATCCTCATCGTCGACCCAAATCCAAAAGTGGCCCTATCGTCCCACCGACAAATGGAATGACCTTCTACTCCAATTATTCCCCCACTGTACCTCTAATCGAAGGCTTGGGTATAAAAAATTTAATGGCAGCTTCCCTTTTTACCACGGGAGTGTTAGCACCCGATGCTTTCTCTGTTCACTATCACGAGGTAGAGAATGTAGTTCGATATCCTTGTCCAACGGTCGGTGGGATTGGTTTGATTCCCTCGCCTGGTGCACCCAGGTGGTCAGATCTCTTACGTGACCCTTCATCGCCTAACTCTCAAGGTTTGATGCTCTGCTATCGCTTTTGCTTAAGCATCGCTGGTTGCTTATTAAATGATTTTTTTTACAGAAGAGAGAGATGATGATGACAATGACAGCAAGAATGAGAATGCAGAGATGTCTCCAATTTCAAAACGGGATAAAGGGACGCAGATGAGCGCGGAGTCTGAGGACGACGAGCATGCACCGGCAACATCTTCTCCTGCTCTGGCCACTGACCAACAGACTGATTACTCTACTAAATTGGAAGTAAGAGATGTGGAGGTGGACAGTCAAGAACCTATAATTAGGTGGTCCAAGAGGCATGCAACCAAAATGGCTAAAAGCGCTTCCCTGCGAGCCAAAAGTTTCAGGGAAACTAGTGCAGAAGCAGGAGCTTCATCATGGGATATAGCAGCGGCAGATTCATTCATAAACACATCCAAGTCTGTTGTGTAGATACTTCCTGTTTCCCCTCCTTTTCTCCGAAACATTTATCAGGTTATGGAAAGAAAAGGTAGAAAGTCGGTTTTTTTCTTATAAATAATATCCATAAAATATCTGTTTTGATGCAGGGTACAAAGAGAGGAAACCAAGATCAATGCGTGGGAGAATTTGCAGAAAGCGAAGGCCGAAGCAGCAATACGGAAACTCGAGGTGATTCATCAAAATTTGTGTGTTTGCATTTTCTGACAATGCACGCTCTGCACATCTGTTATATCGTTTGGTGTTAGAAAGCTAGGACTAAAATTCAGAAGTGGAGGTCAAATGAAACCCATATTTCTCAGTTAAGTTTGCAGGGGGTATTCGATTGTTCTGTTTTGCTCGCCATGGAAACGTTTGGCTTTGACACAGATGAAACTGGAAAAGAAGAGATCGGCATCAATGGACAAGATTATGAACAAGCTGAGATGGGCGCAGAGGAAAGCGGAAAAGATGAGAGGATCAATACCTGAACAACGGGGACATGGGGCTATGAAAATTTTTAAATTTGCAGAGATATGGCCTCGAAGAAACTGCTTCAGCGGCCATGATCTATGAATGATGATCCTCCTCCCACACATAGAAATTTGATTGAGGGATTTAAATTTCCAGGCTGTCCAATGATAGATAGAGAGCATATGGAAGCGACTTGTGCAGACTGAGAAGGGCAAGTGGATGTGTCTCCTGATTCTGAGATATGTAGGGTGCAGATAATGCATGATGGTTTGTGGGGCCAATATTTTATTGCTCCTCCCTCTCAATTTGATTATTTTCTTGTTGCTGCTTCGTAGTATCTTTGACGATCTCGGCTAATTCATGCTTTTGGTTGTTTTTGCAACTTCTTTGTCGTCCCCTGCCAAAGGAAAATGCAGAAAAAGGGATCATTTAAAGACCATTGTAAATAACCACTATCAGAAGGTTCCCCTAGTTTAGTTGATGTCCTCTCACAGCATATTCATTGTCTGTTGAATTAAACATTGCCAGTTCATGTCTCTTTACATTCAAAACAAAACATGTAATATTTGTTATTTCTTTATCATCCATACAACACATGCTTATTCCAATTTAGGCTTGTAGTTCACGCTCCCCAATGACTATCAGAAAGCACTGAGACAATAAGGAATATATATTTTATTTGACACTGAAAGAAACAGAACTTTATAGCAAGCTCTTGGTAAGTTGGTATTAAAACTTTTCTAGAAGGATTAGATATAGTGATTTAATTATGAAATTGGATGGATTACCTGAATAGGCCTCGACTATGTAACCTGAATGGGGGGCAAAAACAGGACTCGAATCCTAGGATTTAGTATAGGTCTCAGGGGTGCAACTGTGCAAACCTCGCCCATGATGGTAGCTTCCGTATTATTTTTTTTAAAAAAAATATTTTTTTCTGTTTCATTCGCTTTCAATGTTGGCTGGCCAAGGGGCAAAAAATATGTCTCTCTCGTTTCAATAAAATGACTATTTCAGATTGTAGCCAGAGTTCAAACTTAAACATAAATATGAATTCGCTTAAATTTTTGAACTTGATTCACTAAAACTTTTGCAGCCAAGAAAAAACAATGACGATGTGATGCCACTCTGGTCGATTATGAGACTTTGTGGCAATCGGGTTAAACCGACTAATTGGGAAAGACTGATTTAGCGTGCATGGAACAAAAGGGTGCAATTTCGCCCCAATTATTTCCTGGTTTTTATGCGTTAAACTAACCCTTACCAACTTTCTGATGATCAGTACTAATAAAATAACGAAGATGATAACACAAAACACTATCTAGAGTGACAAACGCAAGACGAGACGCATAACCATGACATTTATACATCCAGGTGATCAGTACATGAGCTAGCTAGTCCAAATATGAAAGAAGACTACCCAACCGAGTGGCATTAACAATTTAACATAATCTTGAAGGAGATGTTTGGTGACCCTGGAACTACCAAACCCCCTATCCTGCCAACGACCACTGTCCCACGGGCACAATACTGGATCCTGGTATTTTGAACATACGAGGAGACAGGTCTGTGGGGCGCCTGTTATTTCTGTTCAAACACGAAAAAGTTCACTACAAGAGATTCTCATCACAGCAATCCAATACTTCACTTATAAATTAATATATAATCTAACGATACAAATATACATTTCAAAATAAATATTATATTCATATGATTTATTTAACATTTTTAAATTTTTTAAAAAAGTCAACTTACTTTTATATTAATAACGGGAGGTATTATTATATAGTGGTGTATGATTTTTTTAAATAAATAAATGGCTGCGGCTCGTTAGTCTGATTCCGTTTATAGCATGATTAGTTATTATCTGCAGGAGCAGGAGGCAATTTGAGTGAGAAGCAGGGTACCACAACGGACATGCCAACTAATCTTCAAAACATCACAAGCGTATAATATAAAAAATTATAACAAGGTTATTTACAATTTATACAATAGACTAAGCGCTGTTTGACAAAAGTTTTTTTTTTTTGCTCCAAAATGCATTTTGGACCAAAAAATAGTTAGCTTATAGACTCCAGTATTTGATAACTTCTTATTTTAAAATAAATTTATAATCAAGTCACAAGTAGAAGAATTAATGAACAAAATGTCTCAAAGATTTACAAAATTACCATAATGTTCTAAGAGTATATGCTGAGGTTGTTAATGAAGGCGGGTAAGTTTGTTAATGATGACAACCTAGCAGCTACTCTTGGAACCTTATCGTAATTTTGTGAATCTTTAAGACATTTCATTCATTAATTATCCTATTTAGGACCTGATTGCAAATTTCTCAATAAAATACATGAATACGTAGTATTTAAAGAAATCCATATTCTTTTAAATAGTTTTCTACCAAAAGTCACTTCTCCAACGTTTATCTAAATAAATTTTCCTTTTCATAAAAAGTAACATATCCAATGTTTATTCAAATATAAATCACATCGTATCATTTAACTTATACCCAATAGTTATTTTCCAAAATGAATTCTGGAAAAAAATTATTTTTTCTACCGCTTATTCAAATGGATCTATTATATATATATACTAACCACAGTTAGAGTGGTAGGGAAAATGGTCGGATTTCAATTGAGTTTATCTCCGGTGGCCCTTTGTTGTGTGTGAGCTCACTCCTCCTCTTGATTTATTTAAAGTATCATGGGACTCTTCCTTTAACATAATCGCGCATTATTTACAACACACCTGCTATTCTGTTTCCGGTGATCTTGACGTTGCACGATGAAACCCGGTTGTTGGATAGGCTTGGAGGGGTGTACACGTTTGGGCAGCCAAGGGTTGGAGATCATGAATTTGCTCAATACATGGAAGACAAACTTCGTTGTCACCGGATCAAAGGTTTGTTTACGGTAATGATCTTGTTCCAACGCTGCCCTATGATTACAAGAATTTGATGTTCAAGCACTTTGGGCTGTGTCTACACTTCAACAGCAGTTATGAATGCAACGTAAATAATAATAATCTCCTTTTCTATAACAACAACAACAACAATTATGCATGCGATCGAGAAGTCATTAATAACTAAGCATATAAATATATATATATATTGATTTCATTTGGAATGTGAATGGGCAGATAGTGGAGAATGAGCCGAATAAGAACTACTTCTCGCCCTTGTCGATGAAACCAATGAGGATTAGCGCTGCATGGGAGTGGGAGATTATAAGGAGCTTCGTTATTGGTTTCGAACATGGATGGGAGTACGAAGAAGGGTGGCTTCTGAGACTTGGCACTGGTCGACAAGTTTATCTCCCGCCTTCAATCATCGGAAACCTTCTCATATTGATTTCGCTCCACGGAGCTGTGGGTTACGAGCCCAACACGTTTTATGTGACAATCATTCTACGATTGGGCCTTCAGGTCTACTTGTTCGTCCAAATTCTCAAAGCCTTGGGCCTACATGAAGCCCAATTCCATTAACATTGCGCACCCTATATATCTACCCACTATTGTATGAAAAAAGCCCTGTACTGTCTCTACCCTTCCTTTTGGCAAAAGGTAAAATGATCTAAACCAATGCACTGGAAGTGGAATATCAATGCACAGAAAATGATGATGGAAAAGATGTGATGTCTAACTAGAATGTGCCTCCGTGCGTTACACAAGAGGCTTATAATTCCTAATTATTACATTATCTTTCAATTTATTCATCTCTCATAATACTAATATCAATTATTACATCAATGTATATCAAAATTGTTTTGTCTTTTCTTAGTCTCAATAATTATAAATGCGTTAAAAATACAAAAATATAATTGATAGATAAAGGATTTATAGTTTTGTCAAATTTTTGCTTAAAATATATAACATATCTTCAACAAAAATTTTAAGACTGTCATAAGGGTGGTCTTGGCCTCTTCCAATTCTTTTTTTTTTTTTACAACTTGAATGCTCAAAGGATGAGTGACTAAACTTTAGCAAATCTTGTGCTTCGGTTTTTGCATTTTTCCCAATCCCATAAGATTAAAAAAAAACTTGAATATAGTTCAAACATATTAATGGAAACTCTAGTTCATGACTTCCTAACCCAAAAAAGGAAAATAACAGCTGAAACATATAGCTCTGATGATAGTTGGTGTCTTCCAATAAGGCCTGCTTATAGCAGCATATGCGTAAAAATGCTTGAGTCCTAACTCTTAGTTATTTCCGTCAGCTGCTACACTTTGGGGAAAATGGAAGTTAGTTAGAGACGGAGAGACCCAAGAAATGCTTCCTCTACACCTTCCCAGTCAATATTCCGACAAAAACACATGCATAAGCTAGGGACATTTCGAGGGATAAAGGCCCGATTTTTTTTTTTGGGAAAAGTAGAGCCCCTATTGCCAAACATCATAATGCACACAAGGGAAAAGGAAGAATTTTGCACGTCTCACCCACAATGATGCAGCAGAAGAAAGGAGAAGATTCAAACATACCCACACAGACACCGTGCAAAACAAATGAACATCCTTTTGTAATGAGGACGAAGAAAGGAAGAAGGTTCGTGCAAAATCCCACAGACCAACGATTTTGAAGTATAATAGAACTTCCCTCTTCGTTGTATATCATATATCAACTACCTATGAAACAAACAAGTCTCTCTCTTGAATACAAGATAGTTGGCCTTTTCTCCGTCTTTATGTTACGTTTCCGCACCTGTGATTCAGCCTTCTGCATCACTGCACGTTGAACTCATGCCCTCTTTTGTTGCTTCACGCTCTTAAGTGCAGCATATGAGAAAGAGGGAAGGAGGAAGAAGTTGAAAAAGAAATTTTGTTCATCTACTATGCAACTTCTATCAAATTTATGATAGACTTGTATAAATCAGATGTTTCAATCTTCTACGAAAATTTATGGCATTCAAGAACCGACGATCTGTTGTGTATTCCTGTCACCAATACACCAGGCCAACCCTTGAGTTGTACATTCGGCCTGACCTGGTAATTGAATTTAAACACATTAGCCATAACACTGGATAGTGACATAGATGTATAGTGATGCAAAAAAAAAAACATATATATTTATATATATATATAAGATTCAAACTGTTCATGTAAAAGAAAGATAGAGAAAATATGTCATCATTGGTAAGGAAATTTTAGAAAATCGCTTGAAATGGTTTGGATTTCTATAATGCAGATTGTTAGAGAAACCAATGAGAATGAGAACTGAAGAGAAACTCACAGAAATCATTGAATTAATGTGAGTTTTTGATTAAAATTAACCTATTCAGAGGTTTGGCTGGGTGTAATGACGATCATTCAATTTATATAATTGTTTGGCGTAAACATAACACCGGAGTGAGGTACGGCCACCAAAGAATATGCAAATGAGCCAGCACGCCTGTGGTGCAAGTGGCATGGTAGTTGCCCATAGTGGCACTTCATCAGGGTTCGATCCCTGCCTGCAAGCAAAAAGCTTGCCTACTCAAAAAAAAAAAAAAAGAATATGCAAATGAAGAATTAAATAGTCTTTTTTTGGGGGGGGGGGGGGTGGGGTGAAGGTAGAAAATGAATGAGGGATTGATGGGATGAGGAATGTGTCAGAGATAGAGAAGTTGCATTGTACCTAATTGGCAAATCTGTCCCTTTCGTCGTCTTTATTCTCATCCTCTTCCATTTAATAATTTAATAACTCATCCCATATCTCATACTGCATTAGCTGTCACCATTGCCCGATAACTCACATGCCCCCTTCTGCCTTTTCCTTATCTGCGTCCTCTTCTTCCTCTTTCTATTCTTATCCCTGTTATCATTATTAATTACTGATCGTTATCATTATTAAACATTCAAATTATATTCCATTCGACGACGACGCAGATATTAATGATGGAAAGGAGCTCTCCAGAAGAGGCATGATCCTTGGGACACCAACACCGCCATTATTCGACGTTGCTCTGGGAGGCAAGCTACTTCTCTCTCTCCTCGATCCCCCTTCCACACAGACCACGGAAGGAATTATAACGATTCATTAATACATGCATTCCCATGAGTTGGTTCATGGTTACCAATTGTTTAATGTCTCGCATTATTTATTTTGAGCACCCATACCTGTCATTAAATTTCAATCATATATATTCCATGCTAGTTAGCATATTGGAGACATTCAGCATAAACAGATCACTATCACCTCTCTCACAACCTTTCTCTCTACACAGTATATATAATATGTGAAGTTTTAGTTGATCGATCACCTTTTCACCGAATGAGAATGAGACAATAATAACGATATTGAAATTGCAGGGCAGTGACCATTACTGTTATCTAACTACAGTGCAGTATGTGACACAGTGTTTATTTAAAAGTGTAGCAAAATTCTGAGGCTGAGAGATAACTCACTGGTCACTTGATTTTTGTTTAAATTCAACATCTTAGTTAGTTTGTTTTATTCTGTTAAGTTGATATTGATCTTATTGTCACTGTCAAAGCTTGAATTTCTTCTGATTCAAAAACAGAGCAGGTGTAAACAAGGAAGAAGCGAATGAGATGAGTGTGGTGTATTAATACGATGTGTGTTTTGGTCTAAATTCATGCAAACTAGCTTATTTTCTTGAAAACTTGGCAAAAGACTATTAGCTTCTTCCATCTCATATAAATAGTGGTATTAATTCAATGCTGCACTTGCTTTTCGTTAGTGTCAGAGAGAACATGTGGAATATAATTTCGAGGCAGAGGATTTGTCCCCCATACATGGAGTTAACAGCCAGCCATGTACTATTTCGAATGTCAAGAAAACATGTTATCTGTCGGTCAATGGTTCTTTCTTCAGAATGTTGATGATTATTTTTGGGTAAACAACTGCCTACAAACATCTTCGTTCTTGTCTTCAGAGGTTTTAATTACTACAACCCCGAGGAATTATATTTCTTCTGAAGGCTGTGGGTGTGATCATCAAATAAAAGACCAAGACATATTCATACACATTAGTTTACCCTTGTTGGTTCAAAAGGAAGTGGATGTTATTGCAGCCACCTGTAAGGCAGTAACAATATAATGATGATATTTCATGCGACACTCGTACAAGTGATCGTTAATCATATTTATGAGAATCAGAATCCTGCTACATGTTGAATTCAGCTGAGCATGTGCATAGAATCCACCATTCGAGAAGCTGATGATAACTGGCGTCCCTTGATGAAATCAGAATAGTTGACACTGACAGTATTTGGGGCGCCAGAAACAGGAACGCTACCTATGGGTCTACCACTAGCCCCTGCTTGTTCCAGACCCTGCACTTGTCTCTTTAAGAACTTGACGTAATGTATGGCCTCGTCCAACATAGAAGCCGTGTCCATTTTCGTTCCCCCAGGAACCAATCTCTGCAGAATTCTGATTCTCTCACTTATCCTCTCCCTTCTGTGCCTCGCCGCCACGCTCTGAGGATCCTTCGAAATCTTCACGTTCCTTCGCTTCGGCGGCTTCACTGATTCCGGGTCTATATGAATCGGCTGCATCACCGCCATCCTGAATATCATCTCTCTCATGGCCGCCATTGAATTCCTCTTTTCCGAAGCACAGGGCGAAGTATAAGAAGTATTCAGATTATATTTATTTCTGGGCCTCGTCGCAGCTACATCGTCCGATTGAGGTTGAAGAAACGATGGCGGCGCCATGATGGGTTGTTGAATAATCGGACTGTTGACAAAATCAGAAGCCTCGCTAGGGTCGTGGGTTAATGTAGGGATAGTAGTGGCAACAGCAATATTAGCGGACTCTGGTTCTGGGCAATGATCATTGGGGTTGTTGAAGAAAGCATCACAGAACTGATCAGCTGGAAACTTCTCCATTTGCATCATCATCATCATCGAAGACATGTCCATGCCAGTACTGGTTTCACACCCTGAATATTTGTGCATGCCCACGTCCAAGAGAGACATGGAGGGATGGCCGGAGAGAGGTTAAGAGGGAAAGAGAAGACAGAAAAGAAAAAAAGTCAAGATCGTGTATTGGGATGAGTGAATTGAAACTAAAGATTACTGTAATTGAATTGTATATGATGAGAGTTGAGATTGGCTCAGAGAAGTGATAGCTGGGGAAGGAGATAGAGTTTAAGAATGAATAAAATAGTGAAGAAGAGCAGAAGGGTGCAGGGAGAGGATTATTATCTCTGAGACCGACCAACAACAATCTAGCAATCTCGCTCACCCTAAGTGGGAGCCCTTTTTAATAGCAACTTGCACCCGTATGTGTTATCTATTTGAAAACCTATATGAAAAAAAGTAAAAAAAAAAAAATCTACAGGCGAACCCTCATTTATGATTGATTTCGGTTTTATTTAATTGTCGCCGATAGAGACCGCCCATCATGTGTTTAGTCTCCCTCCTCCTCCTTCATCGTGGATGATGGGTCAAAGCTTCAAGGTATGCAAAATCAATGGTTGAACGTCGGTGCATGAACATCAAAACTTCGTTTTCCCGTTGACTCAAAAGACAAAGCAAGCTCTCTGGTTTTGCCATCAAAATTTCCACTTTCAGAGATAAAGCCCCAAGTAGACCCACTCTCACATGACATCTGTCAGGAAAGCTTTGGAAGGGAAAAGAAATATAACATTTGTAATCTTTTCCATCTAAAACACCTTCGTCACCGGCATGGACTTGAGATAGAGAGTAGTGGACCCAATCAACAATCAATACCAAGATATTATATTATATATGCACACTCAAGAAGAAGAACAAGAATCCAAGAAAGGCAAGTTGAAAGTAAAAGGATGAGTTCGGGGTTAGATCTCAGCGAATCACTGAGCACTCTTGGTGGGTACACTTCTCTAGAAGTGAATGGGGAGGTGGCGGTGAGGCGTAAGTGTGGACCCCTCCTTCAGATCCTCCTCTGCTCACTATTTATTCCCCTGCTTATGACTAATGCTAATCAACTTTTCATTAACGTGTGCAAGATTGTCAATAAATGTCTAAACATAACATATCAATCAGAGTAAAGTCTGAATTCCCCCGATGATCGAATCCGCTTTTGTACCTACTGATAACTTGTTGTGCTCCATTAAAATACAATGTCCAATGCATTATCTGCTGCTAAAAGTGCTAAAAGTAATACTTGTTTGAACGAATCCTTCCATTTTTAGTAAGGCCAGAGCACCACGCCCTGTCTCTCGTGGATTCGTGCATTGTATTGTAACAATATAATGCTCTGTTTTGTCACCAAAAAAAAAATATAATGCTCTGTTTTTTTATTACAATATAATGCTCTGTTGAATTGAGTGTTGAGGAAAAAATAATACACATACATTAAAAGTCTAAAACCACGGCTTCTGGGAAGAAGGGCCGGACCCATTTGAGAGTGGAAGATGACATATTGGTCTGTTTGGAACCAAGGATAAACTCATCATCAAGCAGAGATTTTGCATCAACGGTGGCAGGGGAAGCAACGTCAAAAGAATTGAGGGTGATGCGATAAACTATAAAATATTAAAAAGCCAGATGAAGCAGAAAAGTGGTTACTTTTACTGCACAAAAGTGGTCTCATATACACTTCATCGTTCAGAATGTGATTTAATCCGTTAATTCACTAATTAGGGTTAAACCAACCGGCAGGCTGAAGAAAGGGCCTTATGCTTCGGCTTTAGTATATCCTAGGAACTCTGCTGGGAGAAGGAAATGAGGGATTTAAAAGTAAGAGGCAGAGTACGAATTTCTGAAACCTCGATGCTGTGCAAAGACTTGTTCAGAACCTGACAAGGATTTACGAAGCAGCAGAGGAGCTTAAAAATTGAAGGGGCCTCGTGGTTCACCAAAATAAGGGGATCCATTTAAGGTTAATGATCGCGAATCTTTCAGATTACATCATCTGGATCCCACCCTCGGCCTTGCCCTTTCCCAATAATTGTTAGTTTCCACCTTTATCCAGTAATTTTTTTTTTGATACATCCTTTACACAATAAATTAATCACATCATTGATTGACGTCTTCTTTTATTTCTTTCTACCCCATCCATCTCTTGTTCTTGTTAACTGCGCACTTTCGCTTTCGATTCTCTTTAATTTTCTTCAGATGAGGGGCGTTGGATATGTTATTATTCCACCTATGTTAGTTATTTATTTTTTTACCAAACACAGATATCCTTCTCATGCAAGCGGAACAATATTGAAGAGGAGGACGAAGATAAGAATTTAGCAATTCCATGGAGTTAATGTTTTAAATTCAGACCGATGACTGTTCACATGCATGGGGCTTACGTGGGCAAGAACGAGTTACTAACCCTCGAGGATAAGTTGCTCCCTGCAGCTCTGGGACGAGTTAAAAGTTGACTGCAAAGAATAATCCATCAAGGAGTTCTCAGGCCTACCGTCTTGCTTAGTTTTAAATGTGGGATGAGTCATGCTTTTCCGGGCCTATCTAAAAGTGCGGGTGGTCTTGGATATCCAGATCAGATATTATCCTACACCTTTTGGGCCTATGAATGGGTCTATAGTTATTGAGTATGGGCTAAGATTTGGACCCAGAAAATCGTCGTGCCCAAGTTTATGGAATTCAGACTGACCTTTGCAGAGTATGATACCTTTCTTTTTTGCTGTTTTTGGGGGGGGGGGACCCAATAAGCTATAGCCGAGTATTATGCAAAGAAAGGAAAGGAAACCGTAGATTCTGAGCGTGTTGTAAAAGGTGGAATATAGGGTTGGTAATCGTTGGCACAAACCTGCCTGTGATTTGGATGAGAGCAGTATTTACGAGAGATTGAGTTGTTAAGATTCGGAGCACCCATTCATTAATATTATGATGAAGGGATTGTCTTCCTGATTTGTCAAACAGCTCATCTCATGAGATTAACCACGGATTATGTCGAAAAGGCTGAGTGAAAGAGTTCATATTGTAGTGCATGTTGTTTTTTATTTATTTATTTTCTTGGGAGGGAAGGCTTCATGGTGTGCGACTGACCTTTTGAGATGTGACCAGCTAAACTTTATGTTATAAAAATAGACAGACACGTTGCATCTCCGAACCGTCCAATTACAACAAAGGAGCAAGGAAGGCCAGGTGCATGGGATATACTAGATCCTGAGGTGAGACGGCGTCATTGGACGAAGAAGATGGAGTCAACCGGAAATGAAGTAGGAGGGCGTGGGAGGAGATTATAATATTGAGGGATGGAGCTGATTGCCATCTTCCAGGAAGGTGGCACTAAACCGGACGGGGAAGATTCAAATCTTTTTTTTTTTTTTTATGGACATGGGTTGGGACTTAGTGGTGAAGGAGCTAAGAAGGAGGAGCAGGGATTGAAAAGTAAGAGGTGACTTTGGTTGACCGGTAAGCGATGATGAGGATGAATGGGAATAGGAAATGACGTGGCGGCGGCAGCATGCAGCGAAATGCGAATCTCCGGTGCACCTACCCTGTCATCAAAATTATTAAAAGAATAATGATAAAGATGAGGGTGACGCCAGAGGGGCGAGGGCAAAGCAAAATCAGGTCAGAACCGAATAATGGGCCCGCCCAGGCCTTGCAGGTGGACCCAGAGGCAGCAGGAGGCAGCGGTTTTTTATTTTTGGTTGCCAGCATGATGAATCGAAGGCATATTCGATAGTAGTGCTACAAGCATGGTTATAGTAAAATTTTATGAGATGCAATAATTGCGTGAGATGCATGTTCACTTGGAGGACTGGCTTAAAACGACGAGAAGAAGAGGAAAGGCCTGATTTTGAGGCGGTTGAATTGGGGAATGGGAAGCAAGTGGGGGGGGGCCTCAGAATTGTGAGCCAATCACTTCACTCACACACTCCCGGACGGCGCCGCAATTCTACACACACCACATGCTCATCATCACCACTTCCTGTTATTACTTCCTCACTTTACTTTCGGACTCCATCCATGTTTCGTTCCACTGGGTTGCGTAATTGTATTAACTGCAGCTGCGATTATTACGGTTTGGACAGCTACAGATCACAGTCCCTTCCGCTTAATCAGCAGCAATTGCATGGTCCCATCCCATCATAGATTATCGATCTCAGAGGGAATTAATCCCTGTGGATTGGATTCATCACTCCGATTGACTGATTTGATTAATCATTGATCATAGATTCGCCGTAGATTTCTCCTTCCAGTCCAGTTGCTTTTACTTGCTCGTCAGCGAGTGGGGAATGCCGAATATACTTTTTGTATGGCCAGAATTCACGTGAAACAACACAATGATGCAAAATGCCATACATATTACCAACACAGCTTTCATCACTTGCCCAACAATTAATCTATCCCCCCATACGTATCAGGATTGAACACTCTCCTTTTAGGCAAGGTGCATGTGGGGGGTCTTGTTTTGAGGATAAGCAGGCCAGTTGGGAGGCGTTTTGTCACGGGGCTAGTCTTTCAACCCGCGCGGCACTTAACAACCTTCGCTGGATGTTGCTAAGTAAGCCTAACTTTGATGAAAGGAGGATGCTTGGCTAAATTGGGAAGAAGAGAATGCTTGAAGCAAGGAAGAACTCAGGAACTTGGAGAATGCGAGAATCGTATTACTCAGAACTTGAGATTTACAAGGAACTCTTG
>JANTPZ010142424.1:0-15258 GCA_025593235.1 Vachellia pachyceras
TGTGTCATCAAGGTCTGGCAAGTCTGAGTCTTTTGTCCACCCAATGCCTCTCTCATTCCAATTTCTGAAAATGAGTTCTTGTTAATATACATATCAACTTCCGATTTTTCTATTTCCATGACCTGTTACTGAAACAGAAGAGGCAAAGTTTATACCTGTGAACATAATCTAGGATCTCTTTAATCTGTGGTTGAAAATGTCTTGCGATTCCCAAACGTTCCAATCGAGCAACAATCCATAGTTGTTCAAAAAATTCTATGGGATAGAAATCTGGGACTGCAATTCATTGAAAACAAAAATTATTGTCACAATCATTCATTACGTTATGCAATTTAAATAAATTCTCTGACGTTACAATGATTATATATTCTCTCTAATTCTAAAAGTAAGAGTTGTCTTGGTTCTAAATATAGGGCTCTTCGTCTCCCTTGTTTAATATATTTTTTCTTGTCAATCTACCCTCATCAATCATATTAGACACCTACCTCCACCATTAAAGTTGTCGGCCACGTTGTTTAAGTAATTGAGGCAGTGAGGGTCCTTGCTTTGGTTGAAAGCAAAAGCAGTGGAAGAAGGACAGAACAAGTAAGAGCCATCTTTGCTTCTCACATTCTGAAGCTTATCCCATTGAAGCCCTGGTATTGCTTCCAAGCTGAACAACAATGACGTTGGCACACTATGCAACACCTCCATTGGTATCCTTTAAGCAAAGATTGGTAAAGAAATAAGCCACATTAAACATAATTTGTTAGCCAGTTCATGATTTGCGAGCAATGTGAAACCTCCAATACGTATCAGAATATATGTTTTATCCAAAGCATTAATTATTTTCGCTTGATATATATCCCTAACAAATCATAAAAATTTATAACTAATTAATCAAACTATATATTTAAGACAATTTTGATATTTTACAACAACTTTCTAATTTTAACTAAATTCATTAATTTATGCAAATTTGTTATTGGGTGCTCGGAGGGAGTAATAGTAAGAACTATATATACCTTTTGAGCTTGGCATCTCTTCTTGCAAGTATTTCTTGGAGGCCAGGGAAGTCATCAGGCAGATCAATGTTCAAACCTTTAGCCCATTCCATAAGTGTTGGCAGAATAACTTCAAACCCACATGTCATATGCTCTCTATTTTCTGTTTCCAAAGTGTTCACGTTTTCTTTGAAGAACTTTAGCCCTACACATTTAAGATAATAAGTATATACATGGACTTTTAAGTTCAACATATTGCAATGCTTCAACTATTAATTAAATATTCTTATCACTAAACTTGCATCATGCATATGAAGACTTTTCCAAATAGTCATAAACAAATGGAAATTTAATGGAGCAGAATTTTCAGATTTGAAAAACCAAAAAGGGCAAGAGAAAAAAAAAGAATCATATTGATTGGAGTACTGAGTCAAAATTTAACTGCGTAATGTTATTATAAAAAATGGACTGCGTAAAATATATTGTATGCAGCCATGGATGTATGTGTGTGTTCGTTCGAAAAGCATTATTTAATAATAATTGGAATGATCCAAAACGGACCAAAGTGAACTGTCACTGGATTGTTTATTTTGGAGTCAAATGTAATTTAGCGGATTCAAATTTTGCTGGCCAAAAATTCTACGTCCCTATCTCAGATTTGACGACCCAATCAAAAGTCGTAATCATCAAACTACATTCCCTTGTGCCTACGTTGTAAATCATTTGAAGGGTAATAAATGTATTTTTATTCATTTTTCCTATTTAATTAATGCTTAAATGTTATTTTTATATTTTTCTTTATCTCTCCCTCAAAACCCGTTAACAAGGGTGAGAATGAATTTTTTTTATTTAAGATAGATTTAATAAATGGACAACTTTTAATTCCAGTAAAAACCTGATTGAAAATAAGCAAAAAGAGCATTTGTGGGCCTTGTGAGATTTGACAGCTCCATGAAGGGTCAGAATCAGAAATTACTGAACGAATCATAATGTTGGGAGATTTAACTAACATCTCGAGTAATTAATTAAGAAACCTCCGTACCTTTGCGGGCTTTGTGAGGGTGAACATTGTAATTTGTCAAGACAATTACAGAGGCTAAGGTACAAAGAAGCCTATCATAAGCCATAAATCTGTGAGGATCTCCCCAGGATCCATCTGCAAGCTGATTCTCTATTATCCATTCAAGTGATTCTGGAAACTGGGGGCCCCCACTTCCATTAACATCCTCTACCATAGCCATCAAAGCTGTGTGATAAGCCGATGGTGATATGCTCTTCTCTCCTTCCTTTGATTCCAAGTTCATTCTTATTTCTTCCACTTTCATTCTGATCTCCTCGTTCATCACATAACCCTAATTTTTAGATCGAAACAATATATATATATATAAGACTTCACATCAAATTAAACTCATTGCATGAATATATTTGTCGTACTTAAAGAAGTGTTTGATTGATTAGTAAACTATACGTACCTCCAAAGCTGCTTGTTCGTCTCGTTTCTTAACCTGATCGATAATCCCGTCATTATTCCAATTCAATCTCAGGAACGTCAAACCTTCCAACCTTGGAACTTGTTCTGATGAAGTTTTTACTTCCGATAAGCTGCTAGTGCTTTTTGCTCTAAAACCTGAGTTTTTCTGTGAAACGATGACTTTAGCCTTCAACTGCGAAACCCCTATACACACATTAACGTACACAAACCACATGTAAAGTAAGTTTAGCCTTCAACGCATAGCAGAGTTTCCAACTTATGATGAACTTCGTCGATGAAGAAAAAGAAGAAGAAGGGTTGGCGCTATTATGACATCAAACCATGGGCATATATACTCTTATATATAAGCTAAATTATACAAAGAATGATAAATTTATAAATATAATCGTAAAGGGCTATAAGAGATGGATGTTAATTAGATAATTACCAGGAAAGGTGTTGTTAGAAGGAAGATGGATGGGGAGGGGATTAATCATGGAAGAAGGCAATACATCTTGGGTTGAAGGAGAAGCAAGAGAGTAAGAGTAATGGTGATGATACAAGCTGGATTGGGAAGCCATTATACTAGTTAAAGGTTTGCTTCCTCTTGTTAGTATATGATTGGGAAGCGATATATATAGACACACACACAAACACAAACACACAAGTGGAGAGGGGTGTGTGTTTGTTCTTGGACGTAGTCAATTTGAGAGGATGAAAAGAAGAGATTGATATTCCTAAGCAAACGGTGAATATATCACTACCAACATTTTCCGTTAATAGCCTTCCGTCATCAAGACATTTCAATAGTACTGAAGTGGAAGAGGACTTTGAATTGAATCCCTACTCTCTTTATTTTATATTCTTACATGATTTGGTCAAATTGGAGCATTTATCTTGGATCAAATCAAAGGTATTCCTCTCAAAGATGTTTCCTGACTTGAACTCAAGACCTAGTTATAAGTGGTAAAAGCTCTTTCTATTGAGACAAATGCTTGTTGGCAATCCCTACTTTCTTGTTAGTAATGGTGTGTTTGGATCACCCTTGGAGGCTCAAACGTGCATCTCAACTACCAAAAGTGACTTTTTGTGTTTTAATAATGGACATGTTTGGCGAGCGATTGCAAAAGTCAAACTCACATTCAACAGTGTTTTTCCGCAAAACGAGATAATCTCTTTTACATATTTACCTCGATTTACGTAAAAGTACTTCTCTACTGCGTTTGAAAGAGAAGCTAGAATTTGTTGCTTTTAACTTTTTACGATAGAGAGAGAGAGAGAGTAAATTAGATTATGGGTCCCACCATCGTTTACAAAGGTAAATCTAAATATACATCACATTAATTGCACTAACTAACATTTACCCAAATTTAAGTTTACAAAAGTCAGTAACTTTTACCACCACTAATCTAAGCACATCTTAAAATGGTAAAACATATATTCAAGATTTTAAATTTAAGGTTTCTTCAATAATACTCCATCCTGTATATTTTATAAAAAGTTGTCTGGAAGAAAAGTTTGGTCTTATACCTTTTTCAAATATGCTCATTTAATAAGAGTAGCGAAAGAGAGTAGAAACTAATATAATGATATTGAAGTTTAGTGCAATTAATAAAGATAATATTAAAGCTAACTTAAATGTAACACATTTAATGCTTTTATCTATTTTTACTAGGACGTGTGAATTAATTAAAAATACCTTATAGTTTGGATTAGAGGGGTATAATACGTTAACGTATAATAATATAATTAATGAAGTTATGGAATTCATCGTAGGATTTTTTTATTTTAACTTTAGTTAATGACTATCATTATACTGTACAAATTTAAAGGATGATGAGTCGTGTTGTTTATAGGTCCTATTAAATTGCTCGTACGAATTTCAAATTATACATGTATAGATTTCTAAGGAAGAAAAAGTGATTATATAGATATAATAGTAAATTACATGTGTTAAGGAATAGCAAAAGTTGGCTTCAGTATTTTTTTTTTTAATTAAATAGGATCTTAGAATATTTAAGCTCTATGAACGTAAATATAATTTTACTATACAAACCCAACTTAGTTTAGATTAGTGGTAATATACAACATCCACAATAAAGATTTATCAATAACGTAACTTAATCGTTGAAAAGATTGGTAATAAAAATATTATGTTCATTAACTTTATTTAGTAATTTTCCGTCTTTCTCTATCCCATCATTCTACTGGATTTCATACTACTTGATCACTCATTTTCATTGGCGCCCTTCTTTAAATATTTTTGACTAATCTCAAACGATTTATTATTATTTTTGTAATAGCTACCACTCCAACTCTTTTAGACGTATCCACTAATTAACTATAAAAAATTTGATAATTGATGGATTTTTTTATTTAAGTATCATATGGTCATATATTGCGTCTATTGGCCCTTGTTTAGCCGAGAATGTTTTGAACCTTTGACATCTTGCTAGTCAATTATGGCTTTGTGAAGTCTTTTGGAAATTTCTTCGGGAAACGGTCGTCCGCCATCTTTTTTTACTAACGACATGTTGAAATCGATATTAAAATAATCCTGCTAGTGAGAATCGGGTATGATTCAAACGACAAAACTAGATTATAAAAGGACAAGCATTTATAGTCGGAAAGATTTTATACTTTTCCAACATAACTACAAGATAAATGTGTAATATAAATTTTATCTCAATTTCTGTAAATGTGTTTTTGTAACCATACAAATAAACAGGTTCAATATTAGTCGATGAGAACTTTCAAAATACTCATTTATTTATAATGCAATATGTCACATCTAACATGTTTTATACAGATTACAAAAAATCTTAAATTTCATTAACTTTTGCTTAAAATTTCATATGATTTCAACTGTATTTCTATTTAATATTACATTACACCACGTGACAATAAAATCAGCACAATAATAAATTAAAGATAAAATTATCCATGCATATGAAAAACTTAATGATGTATAGGGCCAAGAAATTTCTTCTTTCTTCACCTTATAACTAGGATTAGAGGGTATTTTAAATTTTAACGTCCATTTTATTCTAACTTAGGTTAGAAAGCAATGTTGAAACTATTTTCTTCAGTAGTGCTTCCAAACCACTTTGGAAAAAAAAAAAGGAATGTTGGTTGAGTCAGTCCACATGATAAGATTATCAATGATTACATGCACTTGGAAAATGTTAAAAACTATTGTTAAATTAAGAAAATGTGTACTTTTGTATTTTATTTCACTTGAAATATATTTCTATTAATAATTTACGTACGGTGCTAAATGTAATGATTTTATCTCTGAAATTCTAATTGAAAAGTCAAATTATGTGTTAAAATATTGTACAAGTGATTTATTCATAAATACCTAATTTAAAACGCGGAAAACCAATATCTAGCATAATATTTTATCTCAAATCCTAAAGTTTCACGAAGTACGTATTCTATACAGATTTATATTCTAGAGAATTGGGATAAATCCCATATTGAAAAATTAACTGTAGAATGAAACCTTTCACAAAATACAACTGAACTTCCACATATAGAACTGAACTTCTATATATACAACTGAGATTCCATATAGCAGGTTAAATTCTTTAATTAATTTTTAATATGGGATTTATCTCCAATTCTCCCTTGAAACTCTTTTTTCAATCTGAAATTATTAAATAAAGATTGAAAAAAGAAGAATTACAAATAAGTTTTTAAGTAAGAAAATCAATTACTTTCTTAGTTCCATTTACAAGTTAAAATTTTGTATTTACTCGTCAAACTTCTATATGAATATGTGTACAAATAACTAGAATTTATGGGCGATTAAGTTTTTTATTTGACAAATGTACGATATTTAGGTTCCTTTCAACTTTCAAGTATGGTGAGTGGCTGCTACCTGACTCGCCAAAGGTCAAGCGCACGCAGAAACTTCAAACCTAAATTCTCCACCTAACAACTTAAACAATATTATACTCGAGAATGTCTATTTGACTTCACGTAATTTATGGAAATCCAAAAATAATAATTAATTAATTAAACTTATCTTAAAATTTAACAAATTTCAACTTCATCCATATTAAATATGATTTGCAGGGAGAAAAAATACAACAAATCACATGTAAGAATTAATTATATATAGGAATAAAATTGACAGATAAGAATTGATTTGTCTCAAAGTAATATATTCGGGAACAAAGAATTGTTATAGAAGTTACTTATACATATATATATATATATATATTTGTGGACCAAAATTAAAGGAGTACTTATAAAATATGATATTTTATCAATCTTGAGTACTAAATTTTGCTCAGGTATTGTGCATTGTGTGATATTATTAAGATGTTGATTTTTATTATTATTTTTCTTCTCATTTTAATATTTTGTATTTCGGTAATTTATACCATAACTCTTTTTTTTTTGGACATCACAGTCAAAAGTCACTCATTTTTGCCTCCCCATGCGAATGATTTAAGTTTTCGGCATTCAGATAATTGAATAGTGCGACTGATATATTGTCCTATCCATTGGTGGTTAGTTCTCCAATACTTCCGTTCAACCATTCATGCACCATCTCGTGAATCATATGAATCGTTACATTCTATTAACTTATCGACTTTTCATATATACTAAATAAACTGATTAATTTATATATTTATTATTTTTTAAATTAATTTATTTAACTTATAAACTGATATATAATATAATGATACATATAAGTATTTTAAGATATATATTAATTAATTTATTTATTTAATTTTTCAACTTTCTTGTAAAAATTAACTAAATCTTATTTTAAGGACTGAAAATACTGATGTCACTTTAATTAATTCATGAAAATAAAAAGGTGACATATTAAATAACCCATTTAATAGGTCCTAAAATACTAGGACTGAAAATAGTAATATCCTTTAATTAATCCATATGTCCCTCTTCATAATCGACAATTACACAAATCACACAAAACCAACTAGACAAATCACAAGGTGTATCTCCCACTTGTGTTGGGACGTTCCATGATTTTGGAGAAAAAAATAATGGTCATAAGGGTATAAAAACCTGAACACTATCAACTTTTTTCCTGATTTATTAGTTTTAATCAAGATGATAGTTTTAGTGTGTTATCCAAACACTTTATCATTCACTTACACAACATATTTTCTTTAGGTATAAGGTGTAAATTTGTTTTGGAAGCTTCCAATCAAGAACAATGGGTATCTGGAGGTCTTTTAATGATCATTACCATCCCGAAAGTCTAGAAGGAGGAGCAATGTCACCCGTTTTTTAACCCTGACTAACGTTGACAGTTAATTTTGATCAAAAGTGCTTATTGCACAACCACAGTTTTTGGAGAAATAAGCCAAGCTCGCTTGTTCATTCGTTGAGTGCTCCAGTACATTTATAACATGTGATGATGAGTGATGACGTGTCTAACAGCATAACGGTTTTCTAGCTGCTTTCTAACCTCTGTTAGTTAGGCAGTTTACAACTTGCCTAATATATCTAATATTCCTTCTGCTATTTTTTTTTGTCTTGTTTTGTTTACTTTCTTAAGAGAAAAAAAACAAGAAGAGCTACAGAAGTTCATTAGTATAATCTGGTGCATGATAGACTACTTCCTCCTGTCCCATAACGTTGAGTCTCGCTCATAGTAGGTGAAACATCCCCAAAGGTAAGGGCTTCGTTAGGATGTCAACGACTTGTTCACGAGCTGGAACATACCCTACTTGGACTAACTCTGTTGCCACTTTTTCTCGGATGAAGTGTAGATCAAGCTCCACATGTTTAGTCTTGGAGTGAAGAACCGGGTTGGCTGCAAGGGCTACAGTCCCTGAGTTGTCGCACCACACCATGGGTATCCCTGCTGTTTTGACTTTCATTTCCCTAAGTAGTGCCATTACCCACAACATTTCCGTGACAGAGTCAGCCACACTTCTATACTTTGCTTCCATCGTCGAACGAGACACAACCTGCTGTTTGCGAGACACCCAAGTAATAGGATTGGGACCAAGGTAGGTGCAGAAACCACTCACTGATCGACGATCTTCTTTGTTAGTCCCCCAATCTGCATCCGCAAAAGCCTGTACTCTGAGTTGAGCTGCTGGTTTGAGAAGGATCCCATGAGTAGCAGTGCCAGCCAAATAGCGAAGTAGTCTCTTGATACATCCCCAGTGTGGATAGTGTGGTTCCTGCAAGAACTGGCTTAGTCTGTTCACGGAGAAGGTTAGCTCAGGACGGCTATAACACAGGTACTGTAGTTTCCCAAGAATACTACGGTAGAGTTTAGCATCATGAAAAATTTCTCCTTCATCTGAGTAGAGTTGTATGTTAGCCACCATGGGAGTGGAAGCAACATTAGCAGCTATCATACCTGTTTCCTCAAGTAACTGAGTGATATATTTCTTTTGCGACAAAAAAATTCCAGCAGGAGAACGATGGAATTCAATGCCCAAAAAATAGGACAGCTCGCCTAACACTTTCAGCGAGAACATGGTCTTCATGTGAGCTATCAACTGCTGTATGCTTTCTTCATTTGACCCTGTAATCACTAGGTCGTCAACATATACCAACAGATATATTGTACCCTTATCATCATGACGAATGAACAAACATGAATCAGCCTTTGAAGGTTCAAAATGGATGCTGCATAGGAAATTTCACAGTGTCTGGAACCATGCACGAGGTGCTTGCTTGAGCCCATAAATTGCTTTCTTCAACTTGCACACTAGAGACTGTCCAGTGACTGCATCTATGAACAGGTGCTCAAACCCAGGAGGAGGATCCATGAATATATCCTCAGATAGCTCTTCATTGAGGAAATTAAAGCATTATTGAAGTCAACTTGCTGCAGCTTCCAACCGCTTGAAATGGCTAAAGTTAGCAGAACCCTCACTGTGGCTGCTTTTATTACTGGACTAAATGTATCATGATAGTCCGAGCCACCTTCTTGAGAGTACCCTTTGGCTACCAGTCTTGCCTTTCCTCTTGTTAACACTCCATCAGCATTGGTCTTAACTTTGAACACCCATTTACACCCAATGGTGCGTCTATCACTGGGCAGCAGTGTCATTTCCCACGTTCCAAACTTTACTAGTGCATCATATTCATCTTGAGCTACTTGTTTCCAAAGAGGATCAGCTAGAGCTTCACCGATAGTAACTGGACAATCGTTAGATTCCATGGTGAGGAATACCTTGGGCTTGAAAATACCACGTTTGGCTCTGGTGATCATAGAGTGTTTGTTTCCAAAAGAGGTTTGCTCTTGTAATGGGGACACTGTAGTAGGTTGTGAAGCTGATGGCTGACTTGATGATGTAGGTTGGACATGAGGTTGAACTTGTGCAGTTCTGTCACTACTATTAGAGTTTAATGACATTGAGGGAGACACGGCAGTGTCATTTATAAGCTTAGAAACGCTATACTGAGTTGTGCCCGGGAGAATTCCTTCATTAAACCTAATGTGCCTGGAGATGTATACTCGTCCAGTACGTGTGTCTAGGCATTTGTACCCTCTGTGTTGACTGCTATATCCCAAAAACAAACATGAAGTGGATCTCATATCCAACTTATGTTGTTGGAATGGTCTAATGTGTGGGAAACACTCACACCCGAAGACTCTGAGCAGAGAGAGATCTGGTCGCACCTTATAGAGTTTTTCATAGGGAGACAGATTGCTTATGGACCTCGAGGGCTGTCTGTTAAGTAGAAAAACAACTGTCATGAAGGCATTCGGCCAATAGTACAGCGATAGTGACGCATGAGCAAGAAGCGTGAGGCCTGTCTCTACAATACTTCTGTGTCGCCTCTCGACTAGTCCATTTTGCTCTGATGTATGGGGACAAGAGAAACGCTGCTCTATCCCAGACTCAGCTAGAAAAGGTGTGAACGCCACAAACTCACCGCCATTATCACTTTGAACTGCTTTGATGGTGCTGTTAAATTTGTTTTCTGTCAGCTTCTTAAACTCTTTAAACTTAGTTAGAGCGTCGGACTTTTTATGTAACATATAAATCCAAGTAAAGTGGCTGAAAGCATCGACAAAGGCTACATAATAGACAAAACCATGAGAGACCAAAGGTGCAGGCCCCCAAATATCCATTACTATCAATTCGAGTGGTTCACGATACATAGTGGCGGAGGTGACAAATGGAAGTTTGTGACTCTTTCCTAGCTGACATGCATTACAAAGAGTATGGTTTGTATCATCAATGAACAAAACTGCACATTGTTTGAGAGCAAGCTTGACAGTGTGAGAGGAAGGATGCCCTAGACGCTGATGCCACAATATGATGGAGTCAGCTGTATTGGTGGAGTACACTTCACTAGTGATTGTTGTCTTGGGTTGAAGGTGCACTGGTGAAGTCACAGGATAGAGGCCATGATGCTCAGATCCACGCATGAGGATGCGCCGTGTCTGCAGGTCCTTGACCACACTCTCATGAGGAAAAAAACTCAACAGAAACATGATTTTGGTTTGTGAACTGAGCAATAGAGATTAAGTTCTTTTTCATTTGTGGCACACATAATACACGTTTCATGAGAAAGGAGATAGAAGGAAGATCGATAGATGAGTCACATATATGTGTAATAGCAGCAGTCTCACCAGTCCCTACTTGAATGTTCCCATGAGCAGGTCCTGTATTCAATGTATTAAGAGTGGTTGGGTCGAAGGTAATGTGGCGAGAGGCTCCAGAATCATAGTACCAATTGGTATCATCAATTGATGAAGGTGTGGCTATATATGCTTGAGCCAGGGCTGGTGTAGCTTCTTTGACATCAGATGATTTGTTTTGAGTACCCTTAGTAGTGTCAAATACATGCTGAGAAGTGATTAAACTGGTTGAACCAGATACTTGAGTTTGGTGCTCATGCTCTACAGATTTCCAGGGATAATGGTTTCTCGTATAGTCATGTGCTGCAAAATAAGCCGACGGATCAGTTGATCTAGAAGGATGGAATGTGTTATCAAACCTGAAGTAGCAATCTGATGCAAAGTGACCAATCTTAGAGCAGATTTGACACTGAGGACAAGTATTAAACGAGTGTCCGCGTCCTCTGTTGAAGCGACCTCCACGAGTGAATCCATTAGGTGGTGGTCGATGGCCCCTAATGTTGCCAATAAACGGTGGTTGCGAGTAGAACGCATAGGTATCTTCTGATTCATCATGTTCATTATATGCTTGTTGTGTACAGTGAGCTTGTGCCGAGACACTGTTCATAAGGAATGTCTTTTCTGTTGTGCCTCCGCATCAACGAGCATATTGGTCACTGTATCTATGTCAAACTTTGGGCGAGCCGCATTAATTACTGTGATCACAGCTTCATATTCGGAGCTGAGGCCATTAAGTATACACGAAACCTGAGATGTGCTGTCAACCTTTTCACCAAGCATCGCCAGATGATCACACACAGACTTGATGTTAGCCAGGTATTCCCTCGTGCTCAGACTCCCCTTCTTCAAGCAGCTTAACTGATTTTTGTACAGTAAAATCTTCGAGTCAGATTTGTTGGAGTACAGTTTGATCATCTTGTTCCATATCTGTGATGCAGATTCCAGGCCAACAAGTTCAGGAAGAATGGATGGTGCCACCGACGCCAGAAGCCACGATGCGAGCGCTGAATCTAGTGACTCAAATTCATCGAAGGCAGGGTTAGGAATATGGTGATCAAGTCTGTCTTTATCCTGGATCATCGCATGCGGTGTTGTTACTGTACCGTCAAGAAAGTGATGCATGCGGTACTGTTTGACCATCAGATAGACTTGCTGTTTCCACAAGAGGAAGTTATGATCATCAAGTCGGACAGTGATCTTCTTGTTGGAGAAGGTGCGCTGTGAAATGACAGGGAATTGAGTGGTTGTTGTCATTCCACTGTTAGTGCTAGAGCTTGATCCAGACATTCTAGCGCGAGGGATCAATCCTAGATGGAGATCGCCTCACAGTGAACGCCTTGTATTGTAGTGATCGGCGGCAGTCGGAGTCAGGCAATGGTTCCCGCTGGCTCTAATACCATATTGCACAACCACAGTTTTTGGAGAAATAAGCCAAGCTCACTTATTCATTCATTGAGTGCTCCAGTACATTTATAACATGTGATGATGAGTGATGACGTGTCTAATAGCATAACGGTTTTCCAGCTGCTTTCTAACCTCTGTTAGTTAGGCAGTTTACAACTTGCCTAATATATCTAATAGTGCTTACATGGATGCCACATAAATCCACCACTCTCCGGCCACCTCATCACTTCACCTTTTCCCCCTATGATTGCCTTATGTCAACCTCCTCTCCGGTGTGCCGAGCATCATCCCGTTACAGTACTCCGGCCTTCTTCACTGGCCCCGTTCACATTTCCCCCTTAATTCCTTCATGTTTCTATCATGTCATGGGCTTGTTCATCGACGACATTATCATATCATTAGAAACATTCACCTATAATGTTGCTCTATATCTTTTCGCTTCGCTTCGTTTCCCTCTTCATATCTTTTAAGTTTTCACGTATGTCACGAGGTAGAGAGTATAAATTATCTAGACAAGTCACAGGTGTGTGGATGTCAATATAATAGGACCCATTTTGCCTTTATGTGTGTCACGATGTAGAGAGTGAAATTATATGTTTGTTTAAAATAATATTATACAATCAATCCATATTATTAAAACCTTAAAGTATATTGTAATATCCAGATTTTGGCTGTATGCAAAGTGTTTTCAAAGTGCATCATAATATGTTGGTGTATAGCTATATAGAAAATAAATTATAATCATGCATTTGAATGTATGTGTTAATGACTTTTGCTATTGAAGTTCCAAGAATCTCTTTCTCCCCAAAAACATAACCTTCTAGGTTAAGGCTAATGCAATGTCAAGCAAGGAAGGAAGAGACTTAAGGTGAGAGATTTGACCTTAAATTGAAAGGAAATACATACTTGTAATGCAAAAACTTGTATATAGAGAATTATGTTAAATTATGAGAACATGTATGGTGAACTCCTACTATGCTATGCATAAGTTAAGTATCTTGAAATTGTATGAAGCATGTTAAATAATCATGGAGTTAAGTTGTGTGCAAGAAAAAGGGAAGGAACAAGCATGTATAAAATAAGAAAAATGGTCAAACACCCTTACCAAATGTTTATTTTGAGGTAACATTGAAATATAGTAAATGAAGTTCAACTGCTTTAAAACTTTTCAGAAAAATAGTTCACATAGAAATCTTTAAAATTAGTCTAAGTTTACTGAATTTGAAGTTTTACACAAAAGTTATGATGTCGGAACTCAGAAGAAAAATCTGAAAAATTGAAAAATGATCATATGAACAGTGTTTACTCAAGTAATAAACTGTATTAATTGGTCAAGAAATTAGGCAAATTGATGCTTTTCCCTAGTAGGGAATTTAATAAGTTTCATTTAGAGATTTGAACCACTCATTTAGATTTTTATAGAATTAGTTATAAATTTTTAATTTCTTTTACAAAATCTATTCAACCCAAAATATATTTGAATTAATCATATTTTGTCACATGAATTTATAACATTTTGAGGGAATTTTGGTCCTATTGTTGGGCTTTTATTGGGTTCAAAAATATTAAATATGATTAATGACAATTATGTGAAATTAAATCTAATCAAGGTTAAATGTTCACATTTTTAATCATTTTTGTTTAATGATTGATCTTTAGGACCTTTGATGCTCTCAATACCAATTGTTATTGTAGGCACCTATGGAAGAATTGGGTTTTCAATTGCAATAGGCCTCATCCAAATATTCATTCATTCCTTCATCAAGTGCTGGGCCACACATTATTAATCCATCAATTCATTCCATGACAAGCACGCAGCCCAAATTCATTCCAAGATTACAACAAAGTGGTGGCCACTCATTCATATGCCATTCATTCAAGACCAAGCCGCCACCTGGAACCCATTTCATGAAGCCATTCATTATTTTATAATCCATTGGCCCACTCATTCTCCAAGCTTCGTATTCCATCATCCAACAAAAACCCATTAATTGGCAATACATCATTCCATTTTTCACGCTGCCACACTACCGGGAAGAAGAAAAAGAAAAGGCTACCACAAATTCATCAATTCCATTCGAAGCCACGTCACCACCGAAGGAAAGGCCATCTCCCTAATTCATTCCTCCATTTTGTTCATCTCCAGCCGCCGCCCCCACGCACAATATCATCGATTCCATAAACTCACCTCCTCCATTCATTTTACATTCTGCACATCCATTATTCCCAGCATAATCCACCTCCAGCTGTCGCTTTCTCGCGTTCATTCACAAGCCATTCATTCTCCATTATTACGCCTCACAGAACCAAGCCGCCATAATCTATCCAAGAATCCATCTATTCAATCCACGCTGGGAGCAACTCAATCATCTAATTAATTCATCCGTCGCACAGCTTGGCTAAAAGTGATGGCAGTAACGTTTGGAATTCTGGAATTCTTGGTGGTAAGGCTTGGCTAAATCTTTAATTCTCTAATTCAACAACAATGGCATGAGCTTGAGACTTCAAAGGGGAGTTTTAGTTGCTTTAATTTCCTGTCCAATAATTGTTTAACAATTTCTAGGTCTTAGGATAGTTTCTCTAATTATTGGAACAATTTCTATTGTTTGATAGGATTTATTTTGGAGATTATTGTGACTGGAATTACTGCTTGGCATTTGATATTGGACTTATTATAGCTTTAATTTCAATTATAATGTTGTTGTATCACATTGTATTGAATTTAGAGTTAATATCTTGTGATTTTCTAAGGTGGCTTAGAATTTTGGATCAAATAATCTTTTGCTAGCTTTAATTCTATT
>JANTPZ010142425.1:0-15870 GCA_025593235.1 Vachellia pachyceras
AAGGAGCTGCTTATTTGTTTTACTTCAAGCTATTCATTGAAGAGCTTGAGAATGCAGAACATGGGCTCAAAACAAGACAAGATGAAGTGAAGGAGCATAAGGAACAAGTTGCTAGAAAAAGTGAGGAAATAACACTACATGTGAAGAATTGGTTGAAACAAGTGGATACTATTCTAGAGGATGTGCAAAAGTTGCGACAAGAGGTTGAAAGTGGAGGAAAGAGTTGTTTCAACATGTCACGCAGGTATTCCTTGGCAAAACAAATGGATAATAAAGCAAAGCAGTTGATGGAACTAAAAAATGATTCCCACTTTGATTCTTTCTCTTTTCCCACCCAACTTCCCGCCATCACTTACTCCTCTTCCAAAGACTTTATGACTTTCGATTCAAGGAAATCAACTTATAATCATCTTTTGGAGGCAATTAAAGAAGGTAAGAATAGGATGACTGGACTCTATGGTATGGGTGGTTCAGGCAAAACCACTTTGGCAGAGGAAGTGGGCAAGAAAGTGCATGATTTGAAGCTTTTCGACAAGATTGTCATGGTGGTTGTTTCTAAACCTCCAAATACTGAAAAAATTCAACAAGAAATAGCAGAGAAAATAGATTTTAAATTTCCAGATGACACCCAATTTACAAGAGCACAAAGGCTGTCAGAAAGATTGAAAAATATGAAGATCCTTCTGATATTGGATGATATGTGGGAGTGGCTAAGTCTTAAAGATGTTGGCATTCCACTTGTTGAAGGTCATCATATCTTGTTAACCACTCGCCAACGAAATGTATGTACCACTATGGAATGTGAGCCTATTATTGAATTGCCTTTGATAGCTAAAGAGGAAGCATGGGAATTATTTAAGAAGCATGCAAACCTATTCGATGAGGCCTCAGATGAGTTTCATGATGTGGGAAAGAAAATCGTTGATGAATGCAAGGAGCTACCAATTGCTATTGTAACAGTTGGAAGCTCCTTAAAGGGAAAACATAATATTGAAGCATGGAGGTATGCACTATGGAGACTAAAACACTCCCGGCTAACGAATGTCGAACCAGGTTTGAGAAGCCCTTATGCATGTCTCGAATTGAGTTATGATAATTTACCAAGTTCAACAGCCAAGTCACTCTTCTTATTATGCTCTATGTTCCCTGAAGATCATCCAATCCACAAAGAGGATTTAATTCGATTCGGTAAGGGGACAATTGAGTCGGAGGAGATAATTGTCACAATGGAGGATGCGAGAAGAGAAATTGTACAAGCTCTTCAGATCTTGTTAGACTGTTGTTTGTTAATGAGTACAGATGAGCGAGCATGTGTAAAAATGCATGACTTGGTTCGAGATGTAGCATTGTGGATTGCAAGGAAGCAAGGTAAGGCAATTTTGGTGGATAGCCAAGAAATTTCAAACATATCGACAAGCAACCACCAAAGTTTGAAAGTCACAAAGGTGCTATCATTATGGAAATTGGATGAGAATTTCAAACTCTCTAATCAATTGCATTGCCCAACAATTGAGATTATGCTACTTCACCCTCATGGACTCATTGAAGATCTTGGAGCTATGGATGGACTCAAAGTTCTGGCACTCATAGACTTTAGCTTTACGTGGGACAATGGACGGCTGCTTGTAAGCCCATTTGATTGGTCAATCCTTCAATCAATTGAGTCATTAACAAATCTTCACATCTTATGTCTTAGAGGTAAAAATTTGGGTGACATCTCTTTTTTGGGTGAACTCAAAAGACTGGAGATTCTTGACTTACGTGGTTCTTCATTTTATGAATTATCTGCTGTAATTATAGACATGAAAATGCTGAAAATTCTGGATATATTTGGTTGTAAAATTTGGAAAAGCCCTTTAGAAGTCATTGGAAGATGTGTGCAACTTGAAGAATTATACCTTTGGGTTGACAGATATGCCATTCCGGAAAATTTCTCTCTTTCAAAGTTGAAGAGGTATGCCATTTGTGATTCTACATGTGGTTTTGGTACTTACAGAGTTCCTTTTCAAGGATATTTGGATAGTTGTTATGAGGCATTGGGATATTTATGTATACAAGGCTTCAAAGTCTCTGCTTTGAAATCGTCAATGAAAGGTCTCATTCATAGAGCAAACTTCCTTTGGCTAGTGAATTGTGGATGGGATCATAAAGATATAAATAATGGGATAAAGCACTTAGGCATTTCACGTTGTCATGAGAAAAGATTCATCATTGATCACTTCGAGGTCAACTTTCTTCAAGCACAAACTTTCTCACACCTGGTTACTTTAATCATAGATAGTTGCTATCAACTTGAAAGGCTCATAGAGGATGATGAAGCTACACAAGAGAATCTACTACTTCATGATAAGCAAAATTATCCATATGTAAGTATTTTCCTAAAATCCCTTTCAAATCGTTGCATAGTAAAAAATAATACATGTTGATGCATTTGCTTCAAAAAAAAAAATACTTTTTGATTAAATTTTCAATTAATAAAATATTATTGGAAAGTTGAAGTTTTTTTACTGTTGTATGATATATATTTACATTATTATTAAAAATATATTCAAAAGTGTACATCATGAATTATGCATGTGTACTTGTTAAAAAAGAAATATTATTAATTAAATGTCATATAGTCCTCACAAGGTTGAATATAATCACGTAGCAAAAAATATAAAATAAAATATTCGCTGGTTAATTGATCATTGGGATTATATTATCACAAATTTTACAATGTTAATTACAGCATGAGATATAAGTTGCTCATCAAACTTATGACTCGGTGGTCAGAGCCTGTTGGCTTCACCTTAAAAAGTTTTGGGTTCGATTCTGCACGCCTTTTAATTCTATACTAGCTATATTCCATCACTTTTTAATTTTATTTGAAAATTCATGCTTACTAGTTTTTAGAAGAGTATTTACTATTAAATTGTAAGCATACGCATATCACGACTAAGAAAAATATATTCCCAATAAATCACTTCTTTTGTTTTACTTTGCCTTTTTCAAGAATTACAAAATATTATTTTTCATAAACAATTGCGAGATATTATTTATAGACTTAAACAGTAAATAGAAGCTCCATATGAATATAAGAGAAGCTTCAATCTTTTTATTTCATTTTAATTTTTTTTTGAATAATTGATTTCATTTTTAGACAAAAATTCAATTTTTTTACATTTTTAAAGAAAACAATTACTCAGCTTTGTTTAATTTAAGCTAAGCCAGTATGACACTTTATTTTTAAATTACATACTAAATTTTAAAAAATGTTTTTAAATTTTATTTTGGATATTAAAAATTCTTTTTTCACTTTTCCTCTTTTACTACTATTAAAATAAGTTTTCCTTTCAATTTTTGGTAGTAAAAACGTCGAATTTGTCATTAAATATATAATATGCCTCCTTACTAAAAAATGAATTATAAACAGCTACCTAGGGTACTTAATATAAACCACAATTAATTTTTTTGAAGACTAAGGAAGATGAATAAACTTATATATGCATTATTTTTTCAAACTGATTTTTTTTTGAATTATAAACCATTATATAATATAATGACATAAATAAATATTTTAAAATACACACACGCACACAATCTAAGTTAGTTTATTTGGCTTTTTTAATCTCCTCAAAAAAATTTGAAATTGGACCTATATTAAGAATAAGAGATAGTGTCATCTATAGTGTTTGGTAATCTATATAAGTGACACTAACATGGTTTCATTTGTAAATTTAATTCTCAAACATTTACAGGGAAATGACATTGATGGAGCTTATGTGGGGCTTACCGCAAAAAGCCCCTCCGTACAACTTGTGAGCCTCCATAGACTTCAAGAAGTTATATTGGGGAGTTGCCCAAAATTGAAAAATATATTCACTCCTGCCATTGATACAAACCTTCCAGAGTTGAGGGAAGTTGCAGTACGCGGTTGTGAGGAATGGGAGGGAATATTTTGTGAGAAATCACTAAAAAGCCTTCCTTCTTCCATTGTTTGCTTCCCTAAACTTGAAAAGGTTGAAGTGCATAATTGCTACAAAGTAAAAAGGTTGTTCTCACATTCTCTGGCGTCTCATTGTCCTTCATTGGAGAAAATAGATATTTGTAATTGCTCTCAATTTGAGGGGGTTGTTCAAGCTTATGAGGGTGAAGTTGTTGATGATAATCATGAAAGTCTACTATTTCCTAAGCTTAAACTTTTGGATCTACGACGGTTGCCAAAGCTGGGAGAGATTTTCTCAGGTTATGTAAGTATTTTCCGAAAATCACTGTTATATCATGGCATAAAAATTAACACATGTTGATGCATTTGTTTCAGGGAAACAAAAATTTACGTTTTGATTAAAATTTCAATCAATGAAATATCCATGGACAAACTGAAGATTTTTTTTTTGTTTCATTGTTTTATAATTTATATATATTATTATTTAAAATACATTTCAATAATTTGTGTGCATCATGAAATATGCATGTTTACTTGTTAAAAAAATTATATATTATTAATTAAATGTCCTATGTATATAATATTCATTAATTGTCAAAAGTACTTCTTCGAGTGTTTTGTTTATAATAAACCACAATTGATGCGATATCTATAAATTGTGAACAATTCAAGTGACATATTTTTTTTCAATTTCCTTGAAAATTATTTTATTTAAGTGAAATATTATTTGAAATATTAGTTGTGCTCCCACTACTGCATGGAGTGAGTGAAACATATTGTCACTACTTAAAACTTTATTGTGAATTGAGTTTATGGTGCAATTGCGATATAAAAAAATCTTATATTAATGATCGAATGGAGTATATTATCTACATTTTGGTTTGTAGTCTAAAATTATTGAATGCATTTTCTATACAGAAAGATGAGAATGAAGGAGTAAGAGTGATGATATTTAATGTCTCCTAAAAGCCCCGATTAACTTTTTTGGAGACTAAGGAAGATAAACAAACTCACATATGTATTATTTTTTGAAACTAATTTTTCTGACTTATAAACTGTTATATCTCTAATGACATAAATAAATATTTTAGAATACACACATGCACACAATCTAAATTAGTTTATTTAGCTTCTTTAATCTCATAAAAAAGTGAAATGGGACGTATATTAAGAATCCGAGATAGTATCATCTACAGTGTGCGATAAACAATATATAATATGTGACATTAACAAGGTTTATCTGTAAATTTAATTATAAAACATGTACAGGGAAATGAGATAGATGGAACTTATGTGGGGCATATCGCAAAAAGCCCCACCACACAACTTGTGAGCCTTTATAGACTTGAAGATGTTTTATTGGGGAGTTGTCCAAAATTGAAAAATATATTCACTCCTGCCGTTGTTACAAAACTTCCAGAGTTGAGGAAAGTCGCAGTACACAGTTGTGAGGAATGGAAGGGAATATTTTGTGAGAAATCACTAAAAAGCCTTTCTTCTTCCATTGTTTGCTTCCCTAAACTTGAAAAGGTTGAAGTGCATAATTGCTACAAAGTAAAAAGGTTGTTCTCACATTCTCTGGCGTCTCATTGTCCTTCATTGGAGAAAATAGATATTTGTAATTGCTCTCAACTTGAGGGGGTTGTTCAAGCTTATGAGGGTGAAGTTGTTGATGATAATCATGAAAGGCTACTATTTCCTAAGCTTAAACTTTTGAATCTTCAATGGTTGCCAAAGCTGAGAGAGATTTTCTCAGGTTATGTAAGTATTTTCCGAAAATCACTGTCATATCATTGCATAAAAATTAACACATGTTGATGCATTTGCTTGAGGGAAACAAAAATTTATGTTTTGATTAAAATTTCAATCAATGAAATATCCATGGAAAAACTGAAGATTTTTTTGGTTCATTGTTTTACAATTTATATTTATATTATTATTTAAATATATATTTCAATAATTGTATGCATCTAGAAATATGCATGTGTACTTGTTAGAAAAAATTATATATTAATAATTAAATGTCTGATGGTATATATTACTAATTAATTGTCAAAAGTACTCCTTGAAGGTTGTTCTGTTTTTAATAAACCCCAGTTGATGCATTATCTATAAATTGTGAACAATTCAAGTGAAATATTTTTTTTCAATTTCTTTGAAAATTATTTTATTTAAGTGAAATATTATTTGAAATATTAGTAGTGCTCCCACTACTGCATGGAGTGAGTGAAACATATTATCACTACTTAAAACTTTGTTGTGAATTAAGTTTATGGTGCAATTACAGTATAAAAGAAATCTTATACTAAGGATGGAAGGGAGTATATTATCTACATTTTGGTATGAAGTCTAAAATTATTGAATGCATTTACTATACATAAGGATGAGAATGAAAGAGTAAGAGTGATGATATTTAATGTCTCCTACAAGCCCTGATTAACTTTTTTGGAGACTAAGGAAGATAAATAAACTCAAATATGTATTATTTTTTAAACTAATTTTTCTGACTTATAAACTGTTATATACTCTAGTGACATAAATAAATATTTTAAATACACACACGCACAAAATCTAAATTAATTTATTTAGCTTCTTTAATATCATAAAAAATTGAAATGAGACGTATATTAAGAATCTGAGATAGTATCATCTACAGTGTGTGATAAACAATATATGATATTTGACACTAACAAGGTTTCATCTGTAAATTTAATTCTAAAAAAATTACAGGGAAATGAGAATGATGGAGCCTATCAGGGGCTTACCGCAAAAAGCCCCACCACACAACTTATGAAACTCCATAGGCTTGAAGAAGTTATTTTGGAAGAATGCCCAATATTGAAAAATATCTTCACTCCTGCCATTGTTACAAACCTTCCAGAGTTGAAGAAAGTTGCAGTAACAAAGTGTGAGGAATGGGAGGGAATATTTTGCGAGAAATCATTAAAAAGCCTTTCTTCTTCCCTTGTTTGCTTCCCTAAACTTGAAAAGCTTGAAGTAGATGAATGCCACAAAGTAAAAACGTTGTTCTCACATTCTCTGGCGTCTCATTGTCCTTCATTGGAGATAATAGATATTTATGATTGCTCTCAACTTGAGGGGGTTGTTCAAGCTTACGAGGGTGAAGTTGTTGATGATCATCATGAAAGGCTACTATTTCCTAAGCTTAAACTTTTGGATCTTCGACAGTTGCCAAAGATGGGAGAGATTTTCTCAGGTTATGTAAGTATTTTCCCAAAATCCTCATCCCTTTCATATCATTACCTAAAAATTAACACATGTTGACCCATTTGCTTCAGGAAAACAAAAATTTACATTTTGGTTAAAATTTCAATTAATAAAATATCTGTGAAAAAACTGAAATTTTTTGTTTATTGTTATATAGTTTAATTCACATTATTGTTTAAAAATGTATTTGAATAATTTGTGTGCTTGTTAGAAAAAATTATATAATACTAATTAAATGTCCTATGGTATATATTACTAATTAATTGTCAAAAGTACTCCTGGAAGGTTGTTCTGTTTATAATAAACCCTAGTTGATGCATTATTTATAAATTGTGAACAATTCAAGGGAAATATTTTTTTTCAATTTCTTTGAAAATTATTTTATTTAAGTGAAATATTATTTGAAATAATAACAGTGCTCCGCTACTACATGGAGTGAGTGAAACATATTTCCACTACTTAAAACATTGTTGTGTAACGAGTTTATGGTGCATTTACGGTATAAAAGAAATCTTATACTAAGGATGGAAGGGAGTATATTATCTACATTTTGGTTTGTACTCTAATAATATTGAAGACATTTACTTTACAGAATGATGAGAATGAAAGAGTAAGAGTGGTGATATTTAATGGCTCATTCTTGTTAAAAAATGAATTATGTAATACTATCTATGGTTCCTAATATAAACGCCCGCCAACTTCTTTTTCGTGGCTAAGAAAGATAAATAAACTTATATTTATATTTTATATTTTTGAACTAATTTTTTGAATTATAAACTGTTATATAATCTAATGACATAAATAAATATTTTAAAATACACGGCTAAAGTATACTTGTAGTCCTTTATGTTTGCGTCAGATTTCATTTTAGTCCTTTAAGTTTAAAAAGTGCACTTTTAGTCCCTGAAACTTAACGTCATTAGTTTCTCTTAACGGAAATTTCTGACTCATCAAATTTAATTGATGACTGTGCAATAAAATGTTGACAAAGCATACTCACATTTTAAATTTAATTTAATAATATCATGAATTTGATATTTTAAATTTTGTAAACTAAAAAAAGATTTCAAATAGTAGCGTTAAGTTTGATGAGTCAGCAATTTCCGTTAAAAGAGATTAACGGCATTAAGTTTGAAGGACTAAAAGTGCACTTTTTAAACTTAAAGGACTAAAGTGAAACCTGACGTAAACATAAAGGACTAAAAGTATGCATTAGCCTAAAATACACACACGCACACAATCTAAGTTTATTTGGCTTTTTTAATCTCCTCAAAAAAATTTGAAATTGAACCTATATTATCAATAAGAGATAGTATCATCTGTAGTGTGTGATAATCAATATATGACATTTGACACTAACATGGTTTCATCTGTAAATTTAATTCTAACATTTACAGGGAAATGAGACCGATGGAGCATATGTGGGGTATACCGCAAAAAGCCCTACCACACAACTTGTGAGCCTTGATAGACTTGAAGAAGTTAAATTGTGGCGTTGCCCAAAATTGAAAAATATCTTTACTCTTGCCATTGTTACAAACATTTCAGAGTTGAGGAAAGTTGAAATACGCAGTTGTAAGGAATGGAAGGGAATATTTTGTGAGAAATCACTAAAAAGCCTTTCTTCTTCCATTATTTGCTTCCCTAAACTTGAAACGGTTGAAGTATTTGATTGCCACAAAGCAAAAAGGTTGTTCTCACATTCTCTGGCATCTCATTGTCCTTCATTGGAGAAAATAAGTATTGTTGATTGCTCTCAACTTGAGGGGGTTGTTCAAGCTTATGAGGGTGAAGTTATTGATGATAATCATGAAAGGCTACTATTTCCTAAGCTTGAAAGGCTACTATTTCCTAAGCTTGAACTTTTGTATCTTGGACGGTTGCCAAAGCTGGGAGAGATTTTCTCAGGTTATGTAAGTATTTTCCCAAAATCCTAAGCCCTTTCATATCATTACCTAAAAATTAACACATGTTGGCCCATTTGCTTCAGGAAAACAAAAATTTACGTTTTGATTAAAATTTCAATTAATGAAATATCCGTGAAAAAAATGAATTTTTTTGTTTATTGTTGTATAGTTTAATCTACATTATTATTTAAAAATGTATTTGAATAATTTGTGTGCGCCATGAAATATGCATGTGTGCTTGTTAGAAAAAATTATATATTATTAATTAAACGTCCTACGGTATATATTACTAATTAATTGTCAAAAGTACTCCTCGAAGGTTGTTCTGTTCATAATAAACCCCAGTTGATGCGTTATCTATAAATTGTGAACAATTCAAGAGAAGTATTTTTTTTCAATTTCTTTGAAAATTATTTTATTTAAGTGAAATATTATTTGAAATATTAATAGTGCTCCGCTACTACATGTAGTGAGTGAAACATATTTCCACTACTTAAAACATTGTTGTGTCTTGAGTTTATGATGCATTTATGGTATAAAAGAAATCTTATACTAAGGATGGGAGGGAGTTTATTATCTACATTTTGGTTTGTACTCTAATATTATTGAAAACATTTACCTTACAGAATGATGAGAATGAAAGAGTAAGAGTGATGATATTTAATGGCTCATTCTTGTTAAAAAAATGAATTATGTAATACTATCTATGGTTCCTAATATAAACCCCGGTCAACTTCTTTTTCGTGGCTAAGAAAGATAAATAAACTTGTATATAGTTTATATTTTTGAACTAATTTTTTGAATTATAAACCATTATATAATCTAATTAATTAAATAAATATTTTAAAATACACACACACGCATACAATCTAAGTTAGTTTATTTGGCTTTTTTAATCTCCTCAAAAAAATTTGAAATTGAACCTATATTAAGAATAAGAGATAATACAATCTATAGTGTGTGATAATCAATATATGATATATGACACTAACATGGTTTCATCTGTAAATTTAATTCTAACATTTACAGGGAAATGAGATTGATGGAGCCTATGTGGGGCTTACAGCAAAAAGCCCCACCACACAATTTGTGAGCCTTGATAGACTTGAAGAAGTTAAATTGTGGGGTTGCCCAAAATTGAAAAATATCTTCACTCCTGGCATTGTTACAAACATTCCAGAGTTGAGGGAAATTTTAGTAATCGATTGTGAGGTTTGGGAGGGAATATTTTGCGAGAAATCACTAAAAAGCCTTTCTTCTTCCATTGTTTGCTTCCCTAAACTTGAAAAGGTTGAAGTATGTCATTGCCACAAAGCAAAAAGGTTGTTCTCACATTCTCTGGGGTCTAATTGTCCTTCATTGGAGAAAATACATATTTATTATTGCTATCAACTTGAGGGGGTTGTTCAAGCTTGTGAGGGTGAAGTTGTTGATGATCATCATGAAAGGCTACTATTTCCTAAGCTTAAACGTTTGGATCTTCAAGAGTTGCCAAAGCTGAGAGAGATTTTCTCAGGTTATGTAAGTATTTTCCCAAAATCCTAATCCCTTTCATATCATTACCTAAAAATTAACACATGTTGACGCACTTGCTTTAGGAAAACAAAAATTTATGTTTTGATTAAAATTTCAATTAATGAAATATCCGTGAAAAACTGAAATTTTTTGTTTATTGTTGTATAGCTTAATTTACATTATTGTTTAAAAATGTATTTGAATAATTTGCGTGCGCCATGCATGTGTGCTTGTTAGAAGAAATTATATAATACTAATTAAATGTCCTATGATATATATTACTAATTAATTTTCAAAATTACTCCTTGAAGGTTGTTCTATTTATAATAAACCCCAGTTGATGCATTATTTATAAATTGTGAACAATTCAAGTGAAATATTATTTGAAATAATAATAGTGCTCCGCTACTGCATGGAGTGAGTGAAACATATTTCCACTACTTAAAACATTGTTGTGTATTTAGTTTATGGTGCATTTGCGGTATAAAAGAAATCTTATACTAAGGATGGAATGGAGTATATCATCTACAATTTGGTTTGTGGTCTAATATTATTGAAAACATTTACTTTATAGAATGATGAGAATGAAAGAGTAAGAGTGATGATATTTAAAGGCTCATTCTTGTTAAAAAATGAATTATGTAATACTATGTATGGTTCCTAATATAAACCCCGCCAACTTCTATTTCGTGTCTAAGAAAGATAAATCAACTTATATATATTTTATATTTTTGAACTAATTTTTTATAATCTAATGACAGAAATAAATATTTTAAAATACACACGCACACAATCTAAGTTAGTTTATTTGGCTTTTTTAATCTCCTCAAAAAAATTTGAAATTGGACCTATATTAAGAATAAGAGATAATGTCATCTATAGTGTGTGGTAATCTATATATGATAAGTGACACTAACATGGTTTCATTTGTAAATTTAATTATCAAACATTTACAGGGAAATGAGACTGATGGAGCTTATGTGGGGTTTACCGCAAAAAGCCCCTCCGTACAACTTGTGAGCCTCCATAGACTTCAAGAAGTTATATTGGGGAGTTGCCCAAAATTGAAAAATATATTCACTCCTGCCATTGTTACAAACCTCCCAGAGTTGAGGAAAGTTGCAGTACGCAGTTTTGAGGAATGGGAGGGAATATTTTGTGAGAAATCACTAAAAAGCCTTTCTTCTTCCATTGTTTGCTTCCCTAAACTTGAAAAGGTTGAAGTATTTGATTGCCACAAAGTGAAAAGATTGTTCTCACATTCACTTGCGTATCATTCTCCTTCATTGGAGACAATAGATATTGATAATTGCTCTCAACTTGAGGGGGTTGTTCAAGCTTATGAGGGTGAAGTTGTTGATGATCATCATGAAAGGCTACTTTTTCCTAAGCTTAAACTTTTCAATCTTCGACGGTTGCCAAAGCTGAGAGAGATTTACCCAGGTTATGAATTCAACCACATATTTGGTACTATATCAATACAAGACTGTCCAAACATAAGCAGCATTCCATTAGAATTCAAGGCTTCATTAGGTACGTAGTTACAATTTCTTCTTTAAATTAGCAACTCAATAAATATCATTACCACCACCACCACCACCATCATCTTCATTATCATCAATAATGAAATATTTTTGTACATTACAGTTTCTGATCAAATACACCACTTGATTTTTTTTGTCTTGAAGTCCTTTAAGACATTAATTTTTAGGGAGAAATATTATGAGTTCCCAAGAAAGGAATGTTTATAGTTAACAAAAGATTTCATTAACAAATAAGCAACATGAACTTGTTATTGAAACTTATTATTGCATGCTGTCAGTAAAACTTTTTGGTAATTATATTTCTTACTCATAGCCTTATAGTAGTTCTCTAATTCAGTATTTCTTTCTAGTACAGTTATTGAGCAAAATACCTATTGGAAGGCACGTGCTTAAGTGAATCATTCCCCTCCTCCGGAAAAAACGTTTTTTCTTTGAGGAAAAATTCTTTGATATATGTTTAGATCACATTATTTTTTTTTTGAGAAAGTTGAGCCATCAACCAAGAATTTTGGTTTCCATAGTTTTGGTTATATCAAAATCAAAATGATAAAATCAAATAAGTGGCATGTCCAAGTAATATTACATGTTGAATAATTATATAACCTATAAGTAATTAATTTTAATAATTTATTCTCATAATTATTAACTAGCTTATCTCTACTTTAATCCACATTATCTAAAGACAGTTTCAAAGGAAAGTGTAGAATAAATAAGGCCATTAGTTTATACTTTGTCAATGTACCATTTTGATATAATAGTTATGCTACTAATTAATTCTTCCTTTTTTCAGACCCGGAGATCAAATCAGAAGTTGAAAAATAAAGGGTTGATAGTGAGCTTTAGATCTTCGAGTGCTCTCTTTATCTGCGTTGTATTTTACCAACTGGTGTGTGAAATTGTTATAAATTTGAGTTAGTTGTTTAAGATTATACCAAAATTGAAATATGGGCACCTAGTAGAGATTGGAACATTGATTCCCTATATTATGCCTAGTAACTTTTGCTAGACCCAACCCACATTAATGTTGAAGGGGAACTATTTATTAGACATTTAAAAGCTATTAGATTTATTATCTACAAGCAAAATAACTTCAGCCCAACCAAACGAAAATTTCATAATTATAATAAGATGCATAACATCAAAAGAAATGTAATGCAAATTATCTAAAATAATAGACTCTCATTACTAATTAATCATTTCCCCTCAACATAAAGGTTCTTCCTTTAATGGTTAGGATGTGATTTTCTCGAAAAACTTAAACTTTTTAACATTCTTTCGTAATCCTGGGATCCTGTGGTTATTCCATAGGTCCTTAAAACGGTTAGTATTTCTTTTCGTAACCCGGTATGGGTAACACTCCCCCGGTACTATGTGAGGAATCATTAGTCCCACAATTGAGATTCTTCTACTATTTCTCAAATTTGCAGCATATCTAGCTACTTATATACGTAGCCGATCAGGCTTAAACCAAAATAATAACATAACTTCAATTTTTGAAATAATAAGTGCATATATAAGTATAATTCAATTCTCCAAAATATCAAACCTTCCAAGTTTCCGTCTGTGTCCACCCTTTGCTCCAAGCGCCACCTGCCTAGCTGTATGTCATGGAAAAGCAGGTGAGATCCTAGAAAAAATTAGAGTTTATCATATAGTCATATATATATATATAATTCACAAACATGCAAAAACAAGCCACATTCACATACAACAATGAATCACACCATGAGGTCCCATCATAATAGCTTTGCACACCAAAAGGCCATGGACAAATTTCGCATTTCATAACAAACAATCATGCACTCCTACCTGAGTGTAGCTCAACCACTAAGCATCTAAGCATCCGAACAACCGTCCTTTTTCAGAACCGGTTATTCTACCTGATGTTCCTGCTTCCATTTCACTCCTTTGGATTTCCTTCCACATCTTTTTCCTTGGTGGGATTAGGCAAGTGTCAAGTCTTAGATGATGTATATACATATCAAAATATTTAAATCAATATATTCAATAATCCCTCTCCACCCAGCCGATTCCTTATTCACGGCTCACATTAGCACCTGGCTCATTTCACTGTTCACAATGAAATCACGGCTTCAATACCAAAAAAAAAAATTCTCGGGCTCTGAGACGGCTTGACATAGCATGCGGTATTCAAATTTGAAAATGCCTGCCACAAATTTTGCAATCTTTTACTTTGCCCGAGGCTGAAGCCCTGCATGTCCCAGATGCTCCCTCTCTCCCACAATTACCAACCCAATTTCCTCCCCTCTGCAAGAGAAACCCAATCGTTTCTTCAAAACATGGAGGAAGATTTTGAAAGCGAAACAGAGATCTCGCTGCACCTCCCAGCAACGATGCCCGATGCCCCCTTCATCTCGCAGCTCTCCCCCTCGCCACGCCAGAAAAGAATTTGCTTGAATTCTCCTGCCGGATTCGAACCCCAATTTCCCTAGGAACAAACAGAAGCTTCACGACAACAACGTATACAATATGCTCAGAGAGATCATCACGCTTCAGGTTGGACAATGTGGGAACCAGATCAGCGTGGAGTTCTGGAAGCCTCTCTGCCTCGAGCACGGCATCAGTAAAGAAGGCATCCTCGAAGTCTTCACCTCCCAGGTCCTTTTGTGGCTTTTCGTTTATGCCTTATTTTGCTCGCTGTGTTGAAGATGCAAGTTCAGCATTCAGGATGAATCCATTGCCGCTTTGCCTATTGATGAACTGATTGCAAAGGCTAATGGATTTGCTAGTGTTTTTCCCGGTATGCTTCTATGTTGATCACCGTCTGAGCCTTTTTCTAACTTTATGTGTTTGACGTATTGAATTGTATTTTTCCTTTCCCTTTTAAAATAATTTTAGTGGTGTTTTCATGTCAATAAATATGTAATTGTATATTTGTGCAGAGCACAAGTATGAGATTGTGAAACGCTTGCAAGCTAGGAAACATATATATGGAATGACTGGTGATGGAGTGAATGATGCTCTAGCCCTTAAAAAGGCAGACATTGGTATTGCTGTGGCTGATGCAACTGATGCGGCTCGTAGTGCATCTGATATTGTTTTGACTGAACCTTGTCTTTGTGTTATTATCAGTGCTGTTTTGACTAGTTGGGCCATCTTTCAGAGAATGAAAAATTACACAGTGAGCAATTGAATTATTGTAATCTCTTCTCAATACTTAGTTGCCCCCTCCCTTGTGAGAGACCATGTTACTATCACGTCTGCCACTGAAGAACTGCATTTTGTTTTCCCCCCTCAAAGTTGTGGATTGTTTTTTGTATGGGAGAAATGTACTTGGGGTTAATATTAATATTAGGTGCTAATTAGCCTAATATTTGCTAACTCAGAATCCTGAGTTTCTAATTGTATACATACGATTACATCCTTTTAGGTACTATAAGACAATTTCAAAAGATCGAGTTAAACCATCTCCTCTACCTGATAGATGGAAGCTAGCAGACATATTCACCACTGGCATTGTACTTGGAAGTTACTTGGCAATGATGACAGTGATTTTCTTTTGGGCGGCATACAAAACAAATTTCTTCTCGGTATACCTTCTATTTCATCGCATGAATATTTTCCCCTGGTCACGTCAACTTTTGCCTTCAAGATGGGGCTTTTGTTTGTTTTGTTTGCTTGGATGGTCTATTTTTCTGCTTCTTTTTCAGTGAGTATTTGGGGTCTCAACTCTTGAGAAGACTGCTCATGATGATTTCCGACAACTTGCATCAGCAATCTATCTTCA
>JANTPZ010142426.1:0-10076 GCA_025593235.1 Vachellia pachyceras
GTCTGTATATTAATATATAAATATAATATATAATATATTAAAATATATTAAAACACTGTATTTATATAATATATTTAAAATATTTATATAATATATTTTATATTTACATATTAATATATAATATAATATATTAATATGTAAATATATTTTATAATATATTATATTAATATTAATATACAGACAGAGAGAGAGGGAGAGCAGACAGAGAGAGATGGAGCGCAGACAGTGAGAGGGACAGTGTTTTGAGGAGAGAGACAGACACATAAAGAGAAAGGGAGGAGACGCTAAGCATTATGAAAAGCACTGAAACCGGTTCCTGCATGAGACAATACATACGTACGTACGTACGTACATATCTGCGTGTGTATGAAGTGAAAGAGGGTAGAGAAGTGAGTGAATGTGAAATTTGTACTGTGTATGCAGGCCATAGGAAGATCAAGGGGACCTCCACATTCCATACTTGCCTACTCCAACAAGGTTTTCCCTAACTACCTTCATCCAAACGAGCACACCGCCATCGAAATGACTGGCTCCGACCACCCCGTTCTCTTTTCCGAGATCTCCGCCGCCCTTGCCGACCTGCATTGCAACATAGTCGAAGCTCATGCCTGGACTCACAACACTAGATTAGCTTGCGTCGCCTACATCTCCGATCAATCCACACATTCACGGATCGAAGACCCTCGGCGCCTCGCCTACATCGAAGATCCCCTCACCACCATTCTCCGCGCCACCACCAACCCTAACAGCCCCAGCGCCAACCAGAAAGAGGTGAAGATGGCGGAATTCCACGGCGGAGAAGGCACTATAACAACCGTAGAGCGAAGGTTGCACCAACTAATGCTCTCCGTTAGGGATTTCGAACTCGAAGCGATGCCGAGTGGCGATGAAGAAGAGATGAGAAGCAAAAGAATGGTGAGAATCGAAAGCTGCAAGCAAAAAGGGATATTCTATAGTGAGCATCGAGTGTAAGGATCGATCCAGGCTCATGTTGGATACTGTTTGCACTCTCACCGACATGCAGTACGTCATCTTCCATGCCTCTATCAGTTCCCACCAAGGTTATGCCTTCCAGGTATATATATACATACACTCCATTCTTACATTCCAAATTTCTGTGCCGTGCTTAAATACAAGGTGTGTGTAGTACGAATCAGTGTGGATTAATGCTTCTAGAAAAAGTTGGTCCAATTAGATATGATAATACTCAAATATAATATAACCCAGTTAAATAGTCATATCAGCAAAAAATGCATGCATATTCATATGATTCTACGTACTCTCAAATATGTATCAAAATGGTCATGTACACACACACATGCAGGAGTGTTTCATACGGCATATAGATGGGTATGCTTTGAGTGCAGAAAGCGAGAAGGAAAGAGTGGCCAAATGCTTAGAGGCAGCAATAGAGCGCCGTGTTTGTGAGGTTAGAAAGCTGCGCACTTATCATTTCAATGATGAATTTGGTTAAAAACTAAACCAACTTTTGGTTATATATATACAAATATGGATTGGGGGGAATTATAAGGGACTTAGGGTGGAGTTGTACGCAGAGAACAGAGTAGGGATGCTATCGGACATAACGAGGATGCTGAGAGAGAATGGGTTAGCTGTGGTGCGAGCCGATGTGGAGACGCATGGAGAGAAGTCTGTGAATGCTTTCTATGTGAGAGGCGTATCTGGAAACTGAGGTTGACATTGACTACTTTGTTCATTCTGTGAAGAGGGAGATGGGTCCCATGGTCTTCACATCAAGCCAATACTAGTGACTCGAGTACCCCTCTCTCCTTTGGACACAAGCTCAGGTCTCACATTGAACGTCTCTCATGCCTTGTTCATCTTATCAACTCATCATCAGCTAGCTAGCTCTTCCATCTTCTTCTTTGCTTCAATCTCCTCAAGAACTTCTTTCCCTCTGTAAATAGTAGCCAGCCATGCAGCATAAAAAACCTCACTTGTATAAACCCAGGAGTGACCCATCAAAATGTGTATATATGTTTATCCAATCTGTGAGTGGGCGGACGTTCACTCGTGTATATGTACATATTCGCTCTAAAGCACCATCAAACATGTACCGATATTGGACATTCGTTTTCTTAAAAGAAAAAACATTAATCAATTAGTTGCTATTCCATCTCCAGATCGAAGTTTAATTCTCCTTATGGTCAAATTCTGTAAAATTTTTAATTAGTGCGTATTTGTACTTAATTGATTAAGTTATACATTTTCCGTCAGTTAGCATGGAAAGGAAAGGTTGAAGATGGTAAATAATTGTTGCTTACTTAGGTCTTTCCTCTTCTTTCGACAAATTTGATGTACAAATGGTATGTACAGGAAATATATATATATATATAATTATGTGTATAATTCTATGTTAGATCTGTATTCTCCTTGTTTTATGACCACTATATTTAGAACGCGATAGTTCACCGTAAATAAGCGCACAAGCTGTACGTCAGCTGGTAATTGTGTACTTTGTGTGTGTGTGTGTGTATTAAACTCAGAACAGTACGCGCGTGGTATGCTTTTGGTGTAACATTTTTTCCAAAAATTTTCACGTCAAACTAGCGAAACTAGCAACTGAAGGATGCTTTGAAGTAAACTTCTCACATAATAGTTTGCTTTTCATTAAAATGTATTTTTCTTAATAAAAGATAACCTCATCTTGTAGAAAACTTTTCTATTGATTATTATTGCATTTAATTTATGTGAACTGGAGAACCTGCATCGACTATTTTTTATGATAAAATTTAAGTTCTCAGACCATGCATGACATCTGTCAATACTCAATAGTATTTCCAGGGTGCGTATATTGCATTGATGGAATTGAATATGTAGAGAATGCTTCAAAGTAAATGAGAACGTACGTACTACTTGTTATAATGGCCGGTTTGATAGAGAAAGTTCGTACCTAATTAAGGGTCCCGCTTGACTAAATTCATGGGAGCTTAAACACATGTTAACAGTGTTTTTTTACAAAATGAGATAATATCTTTTACATATTTACCTCGATTTACGTAAAATTACTTTTTTATCGCATTTTCAAATGAGTCCATAGTAATTAATCCCAAAAAATATTCAGTTCTACGAAATTGGTCGTGAACTTTACAAGCACAAAACTTATATTCGGTTCTACACATGAAATTTAGCGGGTGACGCCTATTTGAGACCGATCGAGCACAGAAAAATGTGAAAACTAAATTAGTAGCTTAGGAAAGATGGGTAAAAGTGGAAAATAAATAGTCTACGCGAGTCCCACATTTAATCTCCTCAGCCATATTGAATGCAAGATCATATGAAAGACGTCATACCTTTTAGCCGGATGATTCGAAGTAAAATGCTTCTTCACAGCCCTCACTCCCTCCTTAAGCTTCCTGTATCTGTTCTCTGGAATTGCACTGAGTATCTCCTTCAACCTTGGAATATCTGAAACATCCATCTGCACTGCAAATGACTCCCACCTTAGTACATCACTAAACGGCAACATATAATATTGCGATAGGATAACCGGCACACACTCGGCATAAATTGCCTCCACGATTCTTGGGCTAGCCACTTCATACCCACTAGGACAAAGACAAAACTTGGAGCTGAGCATGAAGGAATGGTAATCCAGGCCTTTGGGAAGGTATCCGTAGACGCGAAGATCCTTGTCACGGTTCTTCCAGTTGTGGAGGAGGATGGGACGGATTGGACCGTGCAATCCACCGGCGAAAAAGGCTAGATGGGGACGCGTAGCATTGTCCGGCGGGGGTGAAAGGAGTTTAGGAGATACTTCGCCGCCGTAAAGATGGATCTCCGGCAGGCTTACATCTTTGCGCGGGTTGAAGCCTTCGGTAGTGGTAGCATTGCATAAGACCCTGATGGAATTATTGTGGAGGAAAGGGTTGCCCTGCGATGCACGAGGCCCCTGCAGAGATATCCACAAAACAGAAAAGAGCTAAAGAGAAGCATGTATATATTGGGCCTTCACGCACACATATATTATAGGATTAATTGGTACAGTGTTGAGTTGATAATTGTACATAAATATTAATTTTCACATGTTTAAAAATTGATATCGATTTCGATAAAATTTAATTTATTGCTATTCAGTAATTCATGCAATATACTTAATCTCTATATGTGAAAAAAATACTTAAATAAATCTATGTCAAATCCTGAATGGAAAAGTAAATTAAATATAGGTGTATGTGTATATTTATATGGAAAGGAATAAAACTAACCCAATCATGACAGGCGAGCGCGCATGAAGTGACCAGCACCATGAGTTCTATTCCAGTAGGGGTACCTAGTGGACACCATCCTCACATAATCGGATACAAACCGCCTTAATGGATTGAGGTCTTTGGTGGGGGGAGCATAAAGGTACTTGACCATCCAGGTCACACTAAATGGCATGAAGTACACGTGAGCGGCATCGGGATCAATATCTATCTTTACCACTCATGGAGGAACCTTCCTTCAATTGAGTATGTCTTTACACGGACCGTAGTGAACAAATGGTGGTTCCCCTTCTTGGTAAACGTACAGCTTAACAGCCCGTTTGGTTCGCTGAAAATCGCGCGATGGAATAGGAAAATCAAGATTTTTCAATGGCGATGGCTGTTTGGTTCGACTTTTGAAATGGAAAATGGGTTTCCATGCGTAGGCGGGAACCTCTCTTCCCACCTAAAATGGTGGGAAGCGAAATTCAAACGTCGGAATTTTGATGTGTAAAAACGGAGTTGTCCCTGAAAGTGCATTGGAAATATAACAGCTCGACAACACTTCCATTTGTAACTCGAGTTTTATGCTTCAAGTGCTGTGCTGCGTTTTGAAAACAAAGCTCAATACTCGAATATTTAACATTCAATACTCGAGTGTTACCAAAACTCCCACAAAAACTCAAGTTCTCTAATGCCAGTTTGTGTTTGTTCAAAAGAGGCTGCTTGATACTCGAGTATTACAAGTCAGTACTTGAGTTCTGCTTCATGAATTGCACTTGCACAGGTCACAGCCCAGCTTTCAGCACATGGCTCAACTTGCAACGGCTATAATTCTCTCAATTCAACTCCAAACCTCGCAAATAATATATCAATAGAAAACCCTGCAAGTATAGTTTCACATGAAATAAGAATCAGTCCCAAATATATTATATAAATAAAGTTACGATAGATATAATAGGCAAAGGTTAGAGAAAAAGCGTTGAATTTGACCACAAAGTTTAGAAATTCATATCTCATTCATTTGAAATTTTTTGATGCTGTTCTAAGCGTCTATGAAACGAATTTTGAGTCTAGTTTCATACAAAATTAGTTTCACATCAATCGGACTTATGGTTTGAGACATATGATCAAAATACCAAACATATATCGAGCTGAAAGTTAACGGGGGGCTGATATTTGAGTGCTAGGCTCCAGCACTCGAGTATTGAATCCTATATGGCAAATACTTGAGTATTGCACCAAAAACCCCCAATACTCGAGTATTAGGTCACCAATACTTGAGTATTGGCCATATGGGATTCGATACTCGAGTGCTGGAGCCTAGCACTCGAGTATCAGCCCCTCTGTTAACTTCCAGCTCAATATATGTTTGGTATTTTGATCATATCTTCCAAACCACAAGTCCGATTGATGTGAAACTAATTTTGTATGAAACTAGACTTAAAATGCGTTTCATAGACACCTAGAACAGCATCAAAGAATTTCAGAAGAAGGAGATATAAATTTCTAAAATTTGTGGTCGAATTCAACTCTTTTTCTCTGACATTTGCCTATTGTATCTATCGTAACTTTCTTTATATAATAGCTTTGGGATTGATTCTTGTTTCATGTGAAACTAGACTTGCAGAGATTTTCATTGATATATTATTTGCAAGGTTTATAGTTGAATTGAGAGAGTTATAGCCGTTGCAAGTTGAGTCATGTGCTGAAAGGTGGACCGTGACCTGTGCAAGTACAATTCATGAAGCAGAACTCGAGTTCTGCATTTACAACACTCGAGTTTCATGATTTAAATGGCATTTTGACACTATATATTCAGTAAAACTCAAGTTACAGCTTGGGAACACTCAAGTTATGTCACAGGTTTTACAAAATTCGAGTTACAGCATGCTTATAACTCGAGTTGTATCTCATGATTCGTAAAACTCGAGTTTCATATTTTCAAAACTCAAGTATCGTGATTTCTAAATATAATATATAATTAATATATATAATATAATTATATATTATATAATTAAATACTAAAGAATAAATAGAAATAAGTTGAATATTTGTTAATAAATAATATATTTATAAAAAACATTTTACATTTGTCATTAGGGGCATTATAGTCATTTGATACAATTTTTCTACTCTCTTTCCTACAATTTTAATTCAACCAAACAAAAATTTGCCCATCAACCTATTTTCCATTCCAGTGCCAACCAAACAATACACCCTAAAAAATTTTCCATTCCATTCAATTCCTACGCATTCACTGAATCAAATGGCTGTAAATCTTCTCTCCATCTCCAAAAAGCCTTTTAACAGAAGCTCTATTTTTTTGCCAGGTAACAGAAGCTCTATTTGATAATCGAACTCCCGGACGAATGAATGCTAGCGCACTAGATACCTCCTAACGTCTTTTGGAAGAAAAGGAACTTATCCCATTATGAGAGGCAGATTTATCAGAGAAAATAAAATCAAAAGTGCAACGTCATTGGATGAAAATTTTTCGGCGGTGGTGACTTATAAGCAAAGCAGTGAATACTATAAGCCCTCAACTCTTTAATCAATTTCTTCATCTAACTAATTGATAAATATGTGTCTATGATCTTGTTTAATTTAATTTATCTATACTATAAGATATAAATAAGAATAATCGGGGTAAATCTTCAATTGAAAAATTTATTGTAAAATTGGATCTTCTATAAAATGCAGCTGAGCTTCCATATTATGTGCAATAAACTTTTACATTATGTAACTGGATTTTTAAATATGCAATTGAACTTCCATAGGATGTCTCATTTTTTTAATTAATTCTAAACGAGGATTTTCCTCAATTCTCCTGTGTAAACATGTGAACATGTCTGTCTTGATATTTATTAAAAGGAAAAAATGGAGCGGAGGGCTTACTGATGAAATGAGCGCGGGTTGCGATATATGTCCCCGGAGGGAATGTAGTCGTCCCCGATGTTGTCCGTTGACACCGAAGTGGAATTGCTTCTACTATCAGCTAATGCCCTGTGAATCGAGGCTCTTGCTCCGGCGAGTACTCTTTCGAGCTTTTGTTCTCTGCTTAGTACTTTTTTCGCATCCTGTTATATACATTTTATCGATTATCACGTAATCAGACACGGAGATTCAGATAAATATAAAGAGCAACACGTTCCACCATAAATGATAGATATATCATTCATAAATAAAATCAGCTACTAAGAAAATTGAAAAACTAGACCAAAGCAAAATGAGCAGGAGAATAAAAATCATAGAGGGAGGGAGAGAGGGGGGAGGGAATCAATGAACGCGTAAAAAATGAACACTCCAACGGAGAATGTGAGTGAAACATACGGCTACCATTGGGAAACTGGATCTGTTCCGGCGAAGATCATCGGCATGTGCGTCGAGAACAACAGCTCGGAGCACCTTTTCACTTGAAATCGAGAATCGAACTCGACCTATCTTCACTCTACTTTGATGCAGGCCATCGAACGTGATTAGATCAAAGAAATGGGCGGGAAGAAGCTTAACGACGATGATGGAATCACAAGTAGCCAGTAAATTACAAAGAAAAAGAGTATAAAAGAAATTTTCATAGTGTTTCTTTCCGAAGAAGTTCGAAGAGTTTGGGATAGTATAAGGAAAAAGAGGGGCGTGATATGAATGCGGTGGAGACAAATATGAAGCATGGGAAGTGTAACGATGAAGGCCAGCATGGAGTAGTCTGGTTGTGTGGCAACACCGTCGTAAGCAAATCAAGACAAAACTACATCGAAATCTGTAAAAATCATCTCGAAATCCATAAAAAACATCTTAAAATCTATATAAAACCATAAATCCGTAAAATACCTCTGTAAATCCCTCCTCCCAATGAATTCCCAAAGATATGTGTTTCAGCTTGCAGGCACCCTCAAACTCGGGGAGGAATGTAAAGTGTGAACTATTGTTACCCGCAACGACGGATTTGACGTTCTGGATGCCATCTTAAATGACAATCCTGTCCCTGTGACTGTGAGTGAACCAGAAACGTGATCAGATTCGCCATCCATGCCTGTTAAAAAGATCTATAACTTCCATTCCCACCAAAACTCACGACCCCAGAAAATATTAGTCTGTATTAGACAATTTTCCCCCCTTTGCCCTTTGGTTTCCATAACGAGCGAAATTATTACCAGCTAGCTTTTTATTGGTGATAAAATATTATTTTATTGCCTTTTTTTAACAAAATATATTTATTTTCAATCAGAGACACAAATATATTTGTATTATAAATTTTATTATTTTCTATATAACTTTATATGGTATTAATTTTATTGCGTATCAAGGTGTATTAAAAATGTTAAGCATCCAGTGACTTGATAGAGGTGTTACACAAGATTGTAATGAGGCTAATGCTCGTGTATTAAAAACAATGTCAAGCCAAAGAAATTAAAGTTAGAAAACCACCTTAACTTCTTAAGAATTGATAATTTTTTAACTTTCTTTTATTTCCAAACTAAACTAATTAACCGTATATGATATTTACTATTAACGGCCTCTTATTCCAAATATAGAACATAATTTGCAATGTAGTTTGCACTACAAAAATATTTAACGCTGGAGGTGGGTATTGTTAATTAATTTGTATTCAAGCTAAGGAGCCTCTATATTATTGAGAAACTTCCCCAATATAATATATTTCCATTTATAATCTCCAATTATTTTAATATCTTAGTCATTCCAAATGTTGTTTATGCGTTTTCCGTATTTTTGATTGACATGAACGATGCGTTATGTTTTGCTGTTATGACACTGTCCTCAAATTGAACATGAATGGGAGGCTCCATTAATTGATTTCCTTTTTCCAGAAAAAAAAAAAGGGATCAACATGCTTAGGATGGGAGAAGGGTGTCTCTACTTTTCTTACTCCGTCCCTGGCCACCTCACTATTTGAGACACTATCGATTACAAAAATAAAGGTATTTAGCAGCGGTTATTTCACAACATTGTAGCGGTTATAACCGCCACTAATACACTTTGCAGCGGTTAAAGACACCGCCGCTAAATTCACCGTAGCAAGCCAATTAGTAGCGGTTAATAGGAACCGCTGTTCACACGAAAATAACCGCTACAAATGTTTGCAACGCAAATTTTGTAGCGTCAAAGCACCATTGCTAATATGGCCGAGAATAATATTCCCTTAATTATTAGCAGCGGTTATATAACCGCTACTATGTTAAATTTAAATATTCTCGCCAATTTTTAAAATTTTCGTCCATCATTAGCAGCGGTTTTAAAACCGCTACTAGATTGAAATTTAATTATTCACGCCTTTTTACCCATTATTTGTAGCGGTCATAAACCGCTGCTAAATGTCAGTGAATATTAAAAAATTCCCGCCCAAATTTTTCGGGCACTGTTTTTGTAGCAGTAAAAAACCGCTGTTAAATATTGAGAAAAACAAAAAAACACGTATATCCGTAGCGGTTGTACAACCGCTACTAAATATAAAATATTAACAAAAAAGTTTTTAAAAACAATAAATTACTGTTAAAACAAGATAAACGGTAAAAACTCATAACATCATAAATTAAAAATATCATTTAAAAATAAAAAAACTTTACTTATACACATGTTTATAACACTAACATAAAAACAAACGATCAAAACAACACAAACTAAGATTAAAACAAAAAATCAAAAATTTAAAAACATTTCTGCAATTAAAATAACAAACCACAATTAAAAAAAATAACCTTACACAAAAAATTTACCACCAGCGCGCCATCATTAAAACAACAGAACAAGAAGGAACCAACCATGCAATAAAACCAGTAGGGAGGGGTATTTATAGTGTCATCCGCTTCAATTAGTAGCGGTTTATGTCGCTGTAATTTGCAGCGTTTT
>JANTPZ010142427.1:0-10338 GCA_025593235.1 Vachellia pachyceras
CTTCTACATTTGCGGAATTCCTGAAATCAAATAGCAAATATGGGCAGTATCATTTGCTCATGATGCAATTTAGGCACAATAAATCATTATTCATGGCATATGACCCCAAAATTACACTAATCCAAGTCAACAACTCCTAATACCAATTTAAGCATAAAAGGGTCATGTATGGACTAAATTTGATTCTAAAACTCTGGAAATTCCAACAGAAAACTAATACTAACATGGCTACATCAACTAGATAGTAACCAATACCATTAGCCTAACTAGGTCATTAATAGCCAAGTACACCTAATTAAAGTTGCTTTATGAGAGCCACAAGAAGCTTGACAGGTGGCAAGATATCAAGCCTTCAAGAAGGAAACTTAGCCATTAAGTTTAAATCTCATCCATTCAAGCAATTACAAGGGAATTATTAAAACATAAATCCTCTATTCTCTCTCTCATTTCTGTCACTCTTCTCCTCCCTCTCAATCTGAAAATTTTCTCCATTTGAGCTCCCAAGAAGAAGAAGAGCAAGCTTCCACAACACAAGGTAACAAGTTTATGCTCCCAAATCTTCATCTTTTCTCAAGCTCGCAACCTTCTACTACCTTGGATTAATCTCTCGAATGAGCCTCTATTTTAGAGGTAACAAAACGTTGCAAACTCTTCTTTAAGTAGTAAAAGATAACACGATGGTTGTTGTTGGTTGTTTTAATGATTGTAAAAATTATGGGAAGCTCACTATTGCAGGGGGGGTGATCCCTAAATTTCATTTGCCAAGAGGGAAGGTGTATGAGTTTTTTAATGTATGGCAAGTGATTGGGAAGTAAGAGTACACAAGTATATGGGAACAAAGTTTACAAAATCCAACTTTCCTCCATTTTTGGCTGATTCACGGCACCTAAGAGAAAAAAATAGGAGGAGTATATTTTTGATTATTTTGATGCTTCCAATGGCTTTAGAAAGAAGTTTTGTGTAGGGTACAAGTAAGAAAAGGATTTTGGAAGCATTGAAAGTCAAAAGAACAAATTTTCAAAGTTTAAGGGTCTTTAAAGGGCAATAGGAGTTATATTGCATTTTTGCAAGTTTTCTTGCATTATGATGTTTAGAAATTCATGAGTATATTATTACATGATATTTAGGAGATCAAGAAGCCAAAGAGCTAATGGGAAAAGGTCATCAAGCGAACTTCAAGTGAAAAGGGAAGCTAAGCTAAAGAGGTAGCAAGACTACTAATCTTGAACTAGTGCTTTATGAAAATTTAATTTTGAATGTTGCATGGTTTTGTGATAATTAAAGTTGATGCTGTGTGTATGCTAGATGACTTATTTGCTACGTCCATATGCATGATTGTTGAATATGTTACATATAGCATGAATGCACATGAATTTTGAAGTTATCTTATGCACATTCACAATGTGGATTAGTTAGTTCTGCTGTTGAGATTTCCAAAAATCTCATTTTTCTCCACTAACCAATGTAGGTGCAAGCTCAAGCAAGGGTAAGGAAAAAGTTATTGGTGATTAAAGATGAGTCCTTGCTTGTGCAAATGTTTGGTGAAATGATGAAAGATGTGTATATGTTTTAGGTTTAAGTTGAGCAATTGTTGGTATGTAATTATAAACTCCTACATGGATGATAGTGAAAGTATGAGAATGCATGCATAATACCATTTAAAGAAACTAGACAAGATAGGCATGCAATAAAAGGAACTCATAAGTCAAAAGAGGTTTTGTAAGATTTTACAAGAAAAATCAAGTTTTCAAGTCAAGAGCGTTCCAATAGCCCTAGAAACTTATCTGCTTTGAGTGGAGAGGAAATATAGCAAATGAGGTCCGAACGAGCTGAAACTTTTTAGTTAAATACTACACATCCTAAGATTTAAAATGAACCAAATTTTACTAAATTTGGATTTGTAGATTAAGAGTTATGATTTTCAAAAGTTAAGGGGAAAATCTGGAAAAAGAAAAGTGACCATTTGAACAGTACTATTTCATGGAATAAACTGATTCAAATGGGAAAGGATTCGGACCGATGAGTATTTTTCCCCTATAAATCACTTAATAAGATTCAAATAGAAATTGGAACCACTCAGTTTCGATTTTTCTATAATTAATTATGATTTTTCAAAGTTGGGCCAGAAATTTAAAAAATTGATCGGTGAACAGTAACTCCGTTTTTTTCCCTTTTTGAATTTTCAAGTTCACTTATTTGGTCAATTTAAGATATCTAAGGCCTAAGAGTGGTTCAAGAGTGATCTATTATGAAGCTTATGGGGGAAAATAAGGGACGTCACAGTGTGTCTCCCTCATGATGGGGAATTAAGGAAGCTTATGCTTGATGAAGCTCATATGAGCAAATACACAATTCACCCTGGAGCAACTAAAATGTACCATGACCTTAAATGGAATTGGTGGTGGAGAGGTATGAAGAAAGATATGATCGAGTTTGTTACTCGCTGCTTAACTTGCCAGAAAGCCAAAATTGAACATTAGAAGCCTTCAGGATTGTTACAGAATTTAGAGATCCCAAAGTGTAAATGGGATAGTATCTCTATTGATTTTATCATGGGTCTCCCTCCAACTACAGCTGGGCATAATGCCATATGGGTTATTATTTATATATTGACGAAGTCAGCTCACTTTTTGGCTATCAGGGCTGACTACCCTCTTGAGAAATTAGCAATGATTTATGTGAAGGAGATTGTCAAGTTGCATGGTGTGCCAGAGAGTATTGTGTCAGATCGCGATCCGTGATTTACTTCACGTTTTTGGAGGTCATTACAGGATGCTATGGGGACCCGTTTGAGGTTTAGCACCACTTATCATCCCCAAACTAATGGACAGACAAAGAGGACTATACAGACCCTAGAGGATCTGTTGCGGGCATGCGCGATTGAGCTGACAGGAAGTTAGGATACTCACCTTCCTCTAGCTGAATTTGCATACAACAACAGCTATTATTCAAGCATTGAGATGGCACCTTATGAAGTGTTGTACGAGAGGAAATGTAGGTCTCCTATTTGCTGGATAGAATTGAGTGAGAGGAGTTTACTAGGTCCAGACTTAGTGGACTAGACTACTCAGAAAATTAAATTGATTCAGTAGAAACTTCTCACCGACAGAGCAGACAGAAAAGTTATGCGGATAGGAGGAGGCGGCCATTAGAATTTCTGGTGGGTAAACATGTATTCCTGAGAGTCACACTGATGACCGACATTCATAGAGCAATTCAGGCAAGGAAGCTTACTACTCGTTTCATGGGACCCTATGAGATTTTGGAGAGATTGGGGCCAGTGGCTTATAGAATTGCCTTACCCCTGCAGCTGGCAAACCTTCATGATGTCTTTCATGTATCACAACTGAAGAAATACCAACCTGATCCTTTACACGTTATTGAAGCAAATGAGATAGAGCTCAGAGATAGTATGACGTATAAAGTGATCCAGAGTGAATTGTGGATGCAATGGACAAGCAATTACACAATAAAACCATCAGGCTGGTAAAGGTTTTATAGAGAGGAATGACTCTCGGTGATGCCACGTGGGAGACAGAAGATAAGATGAAGCGGGAGTACCCTCATTTGTTTAGATAGGTATGTCTTTTAGTTCACACGTCAAATTTTGAGGACAAAATTCCTTTTAGGAGGGGAGAGTTGTAACATCCTTATTTTTTAGTTTATAGTTAGTTGTTGGTTAGGTCTCTAATTAGTTAGAGAGTAAAATAAATTAGGATTACAAAAAAATAAATCAAATTTGGATTTATTTATTTTTTTAAAAAAATTAATATATAAGGAAAACACTCCTAAAAAAGGTAACTAATTATATGTGTAAACTTATTTTATTATTAAAATAAGTAATAAAAAATGGTCTGAATAATAATTTTTATTATAATTATTATTTCTGCTTTTTTAAAAAATTATATATATATAATATTATCTTATTTAAAAAAAACCTAACTCTAACCCTGACCCTACCCTCATCAGAAACCAAAAGAAAAATCGAGCCGCTACGGTTACCTACCCATCACTACAGTAAACAAGCAACAGTGAGAACCACCATTCATGTGCTCTTCCTTATCTCTCCTACCTTCCTTCTTTAGGTATCATACTAAGCCTTGCCAACCTCATTTCTCTCGTTTTGAGTCTTTTCATGCTCTCCTTCCATTGAAATGTCTTGTCAAAATTTTTATTTTTGCCCTATTATCTGCTTCACATGGCTCTCCTTCAACATAAGCATTCTTTAGCAAGTCTTTTCATAGTACAGCTCAACAAGAGTATATAACTTTGGCTTCCCTATAAATGTTGCCCTTTTTCCGCTGCTCTAGGCTGAGAACTCTGTATCATACTAAGTAAAAAAAAGACTTCCCAAAACAAAAGATAAAGAAGCGCTCCATTAGAGTGACAGTTGGAACTCTACCAACTCAAAAATGTACTTCTCCATTAATTCTTGTATTGTCACATGCTTCGACTCGTCCTTTGCTTTCATTTGGAAATGACTATCTCAATATCTTTTATTTTGATATCAAAAGTTTCTAATATTTAAACAATAATCCTTTCATTATGAATAGGTACTGTGTAGGTGTAGTGTAGAAGGTGTATATGTGTGTACCCTTTACATCTTTCTTTTAATTATTTTATTTTATATACCAATATATATAATACACATATTAAAAAAATACGCTTCACTGTTTATATATACACACAAAATAATATTATACATAATAATACATGTAATATTATTACTATTATTAATTACCCATATAAATAGGTGTCCAATTTTGTCTTCTACGTGAATATATATATGCATTATAAGTCAAATCCATGTGGTACAAGAAGTTGTAGGTGTGTGTACCTTTTTTTTTCAAATAATAACAATATATATATTGTTATGTAAATCCATGTGCATGTACGTTTGAGTACTTAAAAGCACATATTGGTCTCTGTGTATGTCTTAAGCTATTATTGTATTATAAAAAAGGGGGAGAAATATATGGTTATATATATATAGATGTATATAAATGTGTGTACATGTGGGTGTAGTCTATGCATGTAGGGGACTAGGGGGTGAGTGTGTTTTCAATTAATGGTTTGATTGGGAAAAAAAGTATTATATATATCACAATCTAGGTGTGCAAACATGGGCATTTTGTAAAAGAAAAAATGGGGGGAAATGCTCTTAGTGTATATGTGTGTGCGTTTTTCTTTCTGTTTGTTTGGTGTTTTATATATATATAATAAAATAAAATAAAAATATATTACCTTAAGATTTTTTTATTGAAAAGTTATAATAATAAAAAGAGCATTACTGTTAATACAACAACTTTTATTATTGTTATTATTCTTATAATTATTTCCTCCTTATCAAACAACCTAGAAAAATTATAAAAAAAAAGATTATATCATACAAAAGGTATATATTTTTGTCTCATGTAAATATAGGAGGCAATATATATCTTTGAATAATATACGGTGTAAAGGGTAGTTTTAGGTATTTAGATTATTTTTAAAACAACTTTTAGAATAGGTTAATTAGTATATTGATAGGAAATGTTGTGTGTGATTTTTGTAGATTCTCATTGAGAGCCCCGGAGTGACTTGTGTTTTTGTTTGTGAGCTAGGGAGTGCAGGTAACTCTAAATATTCTTCCATATGCTTGTGAACCGCATATGATTAAATTGTGATTGAACTATGTTTTATGCATTTTTGGACTGAATTATATAAATGCAAATATTTAAAGTTTTCAATATATTTATTTGACATGAAATTTTTTTTATAATTTTCATGGTGGTTGCATTGTGATTGGGTTGGAGTATGGAGGGGAAATATGCATGTGAGATTTTATCACGTGATAAGCCATCACTCGGTACACAGTGGATGGCATTTGTTAGGGCCCTTTACCGATGTCTTTCCTTTGGCCAGGATTGCAAATATGTGACGCCTCCTTGTTTTCCTTTTAAGGAGGGGAGCCATAGTCCAAATTTGAGCTCTATACATTTGGCCGGGTGTATCTTAAGGAACTGGTGAGCTTGAGACAATCTAGTTATATGGATAAGTTTCTGTTAGACTATGTGTTAGCTTATGGCTCCAGTCAGCGGAATAAGGATAGACAGTATTATAAGGGTGGTTGCATATTGCATAACTACACATGATTTGTGATGATGATTGTGAGTTACAAACTACGAAAATATGAAAATTGTTTATATGATGACTTTACATATACGAAAATACTTGTAACTCAGTTCTTCCTTTTAATTGTATGTTGTTTGCTTGTGTGTGGTGGAAACTTTCAGTAGTTACTGGTGTTAGAACAGGATTTGACCAAGAGGGGGGTGAATTGGTCTTAAATAAAAATTGCAAATTAAAAACACAAGGATAAGAACAAAGTCACCGAGAGTGAAGATGGAAGATGAACACAAAGATTTATCTTGGTTCGGTCTCCTTGACCTACGTCCAGTCCTCAGGGCACCCCCGAGATTTCCAAATCCACTATAAGAGATTCACTCCCCCTTTTGCAAGCCTTTACAACCTGGGATTCACTCCCCCAAAATTTTGCAAGCCTTTACAACCTGGGATTCACTCCCCCTTTCTCTTTTCACTATAACAGAGTATAACACCCTCTTTTCTCTTTTCACTCCCCCTTTCTAACTCACTTTCAGCCCAATAAACTCAAGATCCCGTTCTTGAGTTTCTCACAAGTTTACAAGATATTTTGGCCTCAGATAACTCTCTAAAAAGAGTGGATGGCAAATAATGAAGCTTAGAGAGAATTAATGAAAGAATACAGAGAATGTAATAAATGCAGCTCTTAATGCTCAATATGTTCGTTGTTTTTCTCTGTAATGAATGCTGGTCCTTTTATAGCTGAGAGTTGATGAAGTATCCATTAGACTGCATTCAATAACCGTTACTCTCATCAACGATCAATTGCTTCTGCATTAATGGCATTTAATGCTTTTGAGTCAGACGACGGTGAATGTTGCAGAAGAACGTTAATGTTTACGAGCCTCGGACCATGCTTTACTTCTTTCCTCATTGAGTGTTTTGAGCTCTTGCATTTATGAGGGCAGTCAGTATTCAAAATGTCATTACACAAATAAGGAAAGTAGGTGAGCAGCGTAGGTTGAGTGTGTCAGACATAAAGCTGTCAGTGAGAGAGAGAGCTGGTACTCAAGCATAAGCTTTTGATACTCGAGTGATGCTTATAAAATTTCAAAGAGAAGTTCAATGCTTTGATGTAATGCTCGGGTGTTATGTGAAAGTGTTTTGAAAAGAATCAAATACTCGAGTGATAAATCTTAGTGCTTGAGTGTTAATAACACTTTCTAAGAATACTCGAGTATTCTGTGCAAGTGTTGAAAATATAATTTTGTCAAGACATAATACTCGAGTGTTGGAAACACTTGAAGTGAATGCTGGAAGTATTGATATAGAGTATTGATGAACAGTGAAAATTTCTAGCCCGATACTCGAGTGATGAAAAACTGGTACTCGAGTGTTAGCAATGCTGGCAGTCAATACTTGCAGTGTTGGCTTCCAGTGTTGAGAGTTAAGCCACAACACTCGAGTGCTGGAAATCTGTGCTCGAGTGTTGTCTCTGCTGGAAGCTTTTACTTGAAGTATTACTTGACAGCACTGTCAAAAGTCTCAACACTCGAGTGTTACAAATGCAGTGCTCGAGTGTTGGCTATGCTGTTACCCAATGCTGGAAGTGCTATCTGACAGTGTTGAGAAAAATGGTCAACACTCGAGTGCTGAAATTTAGTGCTCGAGTGTTGGCAATACTTTCAGCCAGTACTTGAAGTATTGACTCGAAGTGTTTTCAAAAACCTCAATACTCGAGTGCTGTAAACCTAGTGCTCGAGTATTGGCTTCTGCTGTCAGCTTACACTTGCAGTACTCCATGACAGCATTGTTTTTAAACATTGTTTTAGCCTAATGCTCGAGTACTGACTTGCAATACTCGAGTATTGGCAACACTCTATGCCAATGCTTGAAGTGTTCACTCAGAGTATTGTTCAAAAACTCATTTTCAGAGCACAGTGCTCGAGTACAACATTACAACACTCGAGTATTGACAATACTTCATGTCAATACTTGGAGTGTTAGAGCACTGAATTTTCTTAAGTTTAAAACATGCAGTGCTCAAGTATTGAATTCTAATGCTCGAGTACTGTCAACACTTTGATAAAACACTCGAGTAACTTCATGAAGTATTGAATCAACACTTTTGAAACTTGGATTCTGAAATCATTTTGCAATCTTTTATCATAATTTTGTTATCATCAAAATAAGGTATCAACAACTGGGGCGTGGAATCTCACCCCGTTATATTAACATTTTTCATGTGATTGTTCTAATAGGCAACAAGGGAAGGCACCTATGGAATGAGCCTTGTTGGCTCTTTTGTGCCCTTAGGCACATGCTATCATTTATATTGCCATGAATCTAAGACTTCCGCATTTTATTTCTATTTACTCTAATATTTTGGGAGGATTTGAACTGAGATTAGTAATGTGTATTTTGACCGGATCGATGATGCATTTTAATGGAGTGTTATTAGAAATCCTCATTTATCCACATATGGAAGATTTCATTAAGCATTCTGGTTAAAATTTTGGGGTGTTACATATGAGCTTTGTTCTTCCATTTGATCGGTTTATTTTCCTCTATGGTGCTGTGATTGAAGAGTTCAAGAGAGGGTTTTGAAAGGGGCTAGAGTGAGAAAATCAAGAGGAGCAAAAATTTGAAGTGGTAAGTGGTTCAAATCAACTATGTGCTTGATTTACTACATGTTGATGTTTGGTTTGAGTTGATCTGAGCTTGTTTGTAATTTTTGGGAATGGCCTTGGATGAATGATTTTGTGATAAATAATGGTTAAGAAATGGATTAGAAACAAGATTATGCAAGTATATAGAAAGCAAAGTTGGAAAAATTCATTTTTTGGAAAATTTACAGATTTTCGTCCAGACCTGGTTCATGAAGAAATAATGTGATTTTGATTATTTTGATGCTTCCAGTGAGTTTAAAATGAAAATTGTGTAGGGTACAAGTGAGAAACCAAGTTTGGGAGCATTACAAAAAAAGATTGAAATTTTGTGCAACTAATTACCTAAAGTTGTTGTTTTGAATAATTGGAAGAAAGGAGGCTTCTTTTGACCTATTTGAACTTAAAAGTGAAATCTACATACAAAGTTATAAGGGAGAAGCATGTTAGAAAAATTTTTACATGTTAGAAAAAAAAATTTTAAGCCTAAAGATACAAAGATGCAAAGTTAAGGTTAAAGAGAGCAAGTTAATAATTGTTATGAAATAGTGATGTAATCAATGGTCTTAATAAGTTGTTCATTTATATATGATGTTATATAGGACCATTGGAAATTAGAAAGGAGGGACTTGACACCCAAGAGACCAAGAAAAGCAAGGAGAAGAGGTAGCTTATCAATTATTGTTTTAATTACATTTCATAGTATTTATTGCATAATTACTTTGCTTAGCTATGATTTGGTTAATATACAATGGTGTGATTTATAAGGTTATGACATGATGAAGATTTGTCTCTATGCTATGTTTTGTGACATATAAGGTATGCATAGCATTTTATTTTCAAGGTTAAGTAAGTTGAGCATGTATTTTATTTTAAGTGCATGATACATAATTATACAATAGTTGCTTATGCTACTAAGATTCCCAAGAATCTTACCCTATTAATGTAACCCAAACCCTAGGGCTAGCCTTATCCAAGAAGAGAAGAAGAAGAAGCAGGAGGAGGAGGAGGAGGAGGAGAAGGCTTGGAGGATTGGTAAGTGTTTTATAAGCATTTATGGAAAGTTGTAAATACCCATATGTGTAATGTGTTGATTGTAATTGATAGCATGAGATTTTATTTTCAAGCATGCTAGAATATTGCAAGTTAAAGCAACCATACCTCAATTAGACCAAGTATGAGCAAATGGGTGATAAAAGTCAACAAAATTGGACCTAAAGTTTACTTGTTCGTTTTAAGTGAAGCAAGTGATATCGGATGTGAGCTTTTACCAACAAATATATATGATTTTTCTCTTTAAAATGAGTGGTAATTCGTCCAAATCTGATAACTATGCTAAGAGATATCAGATTTGAAATGACCAAATGAACAGTAACTTTTGAAATTAAAATTGGGCATGATTTTCAAGAAAAACTGTCTTGAACTTATTTTTTCTCTAAAGTCTATCCAGTTATCTTTCCATAGAATTTGGAATCACTCAATTTCGATTTTTCTACAATAGTTATAATTTTACCACTCCTGAAGGTTCGTCCTTTGCTCTTATGTCTTTGCAGTGGCGAACATCTCCAGACCTACTTCATCTTCTCCT